>JANSTW010127997.1:0-16567 GCA_027564275.1 Diadocidia ferruginosa | reverse complement strand
TTTGTAACAAAACAAGTTTCATAAATATTTAAAGGTTTTATTAACATAATTTGTGATAATTAAGTAGAATTTAATTAATAAAATATATTTTTAAGATATTGTATATATTTTTTGCATTTAAAAATTATGGTGTGGCAGGCTGTGGTTTTATTTGGATACAAACACATGGATATGTAAAGTGTATATGATAAATGATAATAATAAATTTTACGTATACACTAGCAAAAAGGCTCAATTGGATAGCTCCGGGATCGCTTGATCTACATAATTAAATAACAAATATGGCTGGCGACAACGAAAAAATGACGGTAGAAGACTGTGTTAGAAAAACAACGATTTAAATCGTTGACGGTGGTTGTCGTAAACGACCATCGGCATCAATTTTTTTTATATCGGTCGCACTAAAGACACGACAACAAAAAATCGAATAAAATCGATTAAAATCGATTTTTTTTGTTGAGTAAACGCACCCAATGAATTCAAACAAGCCAAATTTGTTTCCTCATATTGAGTGTCCGTAGTAACATATTTTTTTATTGTTATTTGTTCTTATTATAATGAAATATATTTTTTATACTTCTCCACATTATAATAACAAAGTAATTTTTGAAGAGTTTACATTTCATTATGTTAGAAAAAAGAAAACTCTTAAAAATCCATGTAATATTGTGTAGGTAGGTTATGCGACAATGACAATATTTTAAACAAAACAATTAATGCATTGCCTTTGGCGCTAATGTCATTATCAAAACAAAGCTTGTACTCTATGTGCATCGCGTGCATATAGGACATAGGTATATAACACATTCTGTTATAAGAAAGACATCTATTATCCTAAAAATAGATTTCTTTTATTACCGATGGCATATAGCTTCAAATATTATATTATGTTGAACTCATGTTACATATTATTATACACAAATTTAAAATAAAATGAATAGATGAAGATACAGGCAAGCTTTATGATAAAAATTACAAATAAAGGATACTTAAAGTATATTATTATATATACTTGTTTTAAAAATATGCATTCTTTTAATTTTATTATTATTATTAATATAATAAAAAAATTAGCTGAAGTGTACAATTTCCTCCCCACTTGGATCCTTCCCAAACTTTGAAGGGAGGTAGTGAGTCTCTCCTGAACAATGTTTGTTTGGGGATTTTGCGGCGCTCGGCTTTCAGATGGGGAGTGGTTTTAAGTTTGTATTTTGTATATGAAATTAATTTATTGATTTTTTTACCAATTTAAAAAAGCAAATTTAGACATTAATCATTATAATTTATAATGGTCTTGGGCGAGAAAAAAAACTAAACTTATACATATCAGGAAGCTGCCGCCCCCGGCTCGCATGCAACGTATACGTACATGACGTAACGTTTATATGAAAAAGCTGTCATTCATTTATTTTTTCTCGAATAAAAAAGTTGGTAAAAAGCGTGTAAAGAAAATGGATTTATTATTAGCGACTGTAATTTTACTTACTTCATCAGTTTTAGCAATTTCTACTCATTTAAAGTAAAACAACAAAAAGACGCTATATTTTTTTAGAATTAGAAGAGACAAAGAAGGTGCATATGAAATTTTAATTTCTCGACATTTAATGGACAACGATACAAAGTTCAAGGAGTACTTCAGAATGACACCATATTTATTTAACAAGGTTCTGGATGCTATTCAATTCATCCATTCGCTACGCGAAACCCATATCACCCAGGCTTAAACTATGTTTATCATTGAGATAAGTTAATAAATACATTATCTTTGATAATTTTCTTCTTTCTTGTTACTGCAAGAAAAAAGAAAATTTTAAGGAAAACGACCGCCAAAAGAAACAAATTTATTATTTTTGATAACATGTAGGTATTTATTTTTAAGTGCTAATTTATTTTTATTTCGTGTCTTTTTATTTTTGAAATTTCTCTCATAACTAATAATCTTCAACTTGGTTCTCTTCAAGGTTTAACTGTTGGACTGATTTATCAACTGGAGTTTGACCAGATTGTTAAACGATTATTGATTGACCAATGAAGAGTTTATTGCATTGCATTTCGTATAGTATAATTGACATCTTATATCGAAATTCGTGTTGTTTTGGACGCGACAATTTTCGTACTGCTTCACAAGTTGAGGAAAAAAACATTTGCATTTCATCGAGCATCGGTGTTTGATTTATACTGTCAGACTGAATTTTTTGAATCAGTGATAGCCTTTCTTTTTCTCTTTCATCGCGTTTTTGATCATTTAACTTTAACTGTTCAACCAAAGATGCCGAACCATAATTTTTCTTTAATTTTTTTGAACCTTGAGACGTGTTTGGCGTTTCACTGGGAACTGGTGCGGAGCTGACAACTGAAATGATACTAGGAGTTGATGAAAGCAATTGTTCACATTCAAGATTATCATAAGAATATACAAACGATTCAGTATCCCAATCACAAGTGAAATGCAATTCTTGATCTTCTTTATCTTTATTATTATCCGATGTCGATGCAATGTTAGTTTGCGTTCTGAAATAAATTTAATCGTAATCAATAAATGAAAAATAGAATTGTATATTTGAAAACTATATACTTACAATCTATGAACAATAGATTTGCCCTCTAAAAAAGCTAATCGTACCAAGCGGCTCTCAGCAAATTTACGAGCAGCAGAGCCAGTTGGAAGGCTCTTTTTAGATTTAACATAACTGTCTCTAATAGCGACCCACCGTTTTCGACATTCTTCACCTGCAATAAAAATTAAATAATAATAAGTTCATTTTTTTAGATATCTTTCTACTAGTGAATCAATGCGATCTTTAAGTTTTTAATTTCGGGTCAGCCATCAATACATCAGTGTTATTATCAAACAATGTTTAAAAGCAGTTAAAACACATTTAATAAGAGAAGCAATTCCTGAACCAACAGTTAATTTAATGAAGTCAAATGAAAAGGGTTCTGATTTCCGAAAAGATTTCCGAGAATACCGAAAAGATTTCTGATTTCCGAAAAGATTTCCGAGATTACCGAAAAGATTTCTGATTTCCGAAAAGATTTCTGATTTCCGAAAAGATTTCCGTACCCTTGTCCCAAGATTTCCGTAAGTGGTTTCCCCCTCGAGTAAATATGTTAATTTTTTCGGCGAATTCTTTAATTTTCTGCTCGAGTGTGTTTGGCAGCGAGCAGCAATAAAATATTAGCTCGGATGCAGCAGCAGCCGAAGATTTAGTTCGCTTCAGGTTCTGAATCCTGTATGTAATACTTAGAAAATTTATAAAAACCCAAAAAAATGATATGAGAGTACCTTGCTTGTATGTAGACGGGTGAGGATCACTATTTATATCATTATTTCTTCAAAATTATTAAAGCAGTCCCATAAAGAACTATGTCATATAATAATATAATCATTGGTAATTTTTATGACGTAATACTTTTTTGAGTTCCTGGGTTATATATAAAGAGCATGATTCGCTGGATAGTAATCTTGCTTGCGAAGTTCTTCCTTGAACCTATAGTTAAGGAACGCTTTGACTTGAGATGGAATAAATTTTTTCATTGTGGTAGAGCCAGGTCTGCGTTTACCTTGTGGGTTTTACTCTAGCGCCACTCTCGCTATGTCACCATTCGGTTTTCGCAAAGTATGTCTAATCCCATTCTATTTTCTACGGCTTATCATTGCTTCAATTTTGTCAACATCAGTTTCACTCTTCATATCCTCATTTGAATAAATATTTTTTTAGAGTGCTAGATCCAAACCGAAAGAGAGTCTGTTAATTATTAATATATGACTTTGTTAATTGTGTTCAACAAAGTGATTTTATGCCAATGATGTGCGGTATAATTTTGTCAGCATTTTAATAATAATAAGTTCTTCTATCCAAGTTGGAGTTATCTCAGGCTTCAGATTCCTATACTTGACACACAATAGTTTCGACACTTCCACAGCCGTTTTTATATTTCGGCTGAGATGTTGTCAGAACCAGATCTTCAGATGGCTTTTATAGTAGCTCGTGGAAATACACATACCATACATATAACATATGCAGATTTTCACATTGGAAAGATAGATATGCATATCTTGTTTATCTTTAAACTATAGTGTGGTATATTTAAAAGCCTCTAATAAAAAGATTTTCTATACGTCACAACAAATTTCATATCTACGAATATACGAAATTATTTGTTTTATAAAATCTTTAGAATGAACGCAAGATATTAATTTATAGACACACTGTTGATGTACTTGAAATTTATCTATGTTGTTTTTTGATTAACTCAATTAAGCCAATTAATTTAAAGTGTGTTGCAGTTAATTGATTTTGCATTGATTTCGGTATACATAGTATCAATATTGATAACAAATAAAATGTATATTATTAGGAGTCAATGATGGGTTACAGTTATTATAGTACATATCAAAATCAAATATATAAATATATACTTCTGAACCATTGCCAGCGCTGCAAAACTAACAACCACATGCTTGTGTACAGGAGCAACGATGACTATCACTGCTCCATATATGTTATATATACTGTCCAGTTTCCATACTCTGTATTACATCATATTACGAAACAAAGTTGAGCTTCCCTATACCTTATTAAAAATTGCAAATATAAGTAGAACTTAACTTTTATAAACTATTTAGTGATAGAGGGAGGCCTTCTGAATACGTTTGTTTAGGGAAGATTTGGTGCGATCGGCCTCCTTTCCAGAATAGGAAGAAGTTAATTAGGGAACAATCAAATATGATATGACAGATATAGGGTTCCTCATATATAGTGTAAAACCCATCCCAATGATCACAACAAATTATTTTTGATATGGTCGTCAATTAAAATCATATATCTTCAGAGAGAAAAAAGGGTAAAATGGTCTCGATTTGGAGATAATGATTGATCGAATCTTTTTCATGTTTTTTTACAATAAAAAAATATTCTAGGTGCTACATTAATTTTAGATGTGTATGTTAAAATATATTTAAAATTAATTATAGAATTATGAAATAACTTTTGGTTGGTTTGTGAAATTAATTTGATATTTTTGTTTGTTTTTCCAGAAATGTGATGTCTTCGACTTATTATACTATTAAAATAATCTACTTATAATCGTACTTATTAATGTGAACCAAAAATTACTTAATTACTTACTAAAAATAAGCAACAAATTTTATTATACAAAATCATGGACAGTTCAAGAAAACCGGAGATAAAAAATCCCAGAAAAGGATCAAATCTGTTATCACAATTATTATTCTCTTGGGTTATTCCTCTGTTGTTCAAAGGAGTTCGCCGTGGATTGACTACAGACGATTTAACATTGTGCCTTAAGGAAGATCGGTCAGAAGATTTGGGTGATAAACTTGAAAGGTAATTAAATGTATAACAAATTTAATTAATTAAATATAGTTTTTTTTTCAATTACAGACAATGGAAAAAGGAACTGGAAACAGCCAGTAAAAAACAACGTGTACCAAAATTACGAAACGCTTTATTCGACACATTTGCCTCATCTGTAATTTTTGATGGATTTTTAGTTTTTATGTTTATTCTTATTAGGTAAGTTTCTCAAAAATGCTTATTGAACAGTATTCACATATAACCTCGGTATTATTATCTCGGTGGACTATAAGAAATATAAGAAAATTGTTACTAGATCGGTGTTGCTAATCGACATTAATGGTATATTCATAATTTTTGAGATAACATAAAAAATATGTTGCACCTCAGTGGTGACTTTTAGTACAAAAAAAGTAAAAAAAAAATCCTAGGTATTCGGCAATTATTGCCAATTATTGGAAAATTTTACCATCATTCTCGGAAGGTCTTGATAATTTTTAAAATTAATAATTATAACTACTTAATACTTGTATGTAATTATAATGCATATTGTATGTTACACATTATAATTCCATAACTGCCGGGAAATAATTTTTACGTTATAAATCTTATTTGATATCACGATTTACTTATTGATAAATGTACAGTACTCAAATATTTTCAAGAGCCTGCTCCAACAACATACACATCTATCTAAACGACCGTTGAAACATATTTAAAATCATATAAATTAATATTTCCTATAATTCCTTCATGCAAAGTTTGCCCTTAAGGTGTTTGGTTAAGGAGATATTAACTAAAATATGCTAAAAAAGGACGCCATCTTGATTTTTTTAAATAACAATAAAAATGCTTTAATCCGGCATCAAAAGGATTTTTTTTGTGAATATCGCCGACCAGTATAAGCAAAGACACTGTTATTTAAATTGACTCTCTTAATATAATTCTTTTCTCTGTGGCATAGGTCTTTTAAGCGCAAAGAAGACACCCTGTCAACAAAATGGAAAATCCACCATCTTGAATAAATGCTTTGCATAACCTAGTGTTAAAAACAGTCATAAAGACCTAATTTTCATTTAATTTTCTTAAAGTACAGTCGATTCTGAATAGAGGGTGATTTTTCCCGACTTTTTCGATTTCCCGGGAAACGGGAGATTGAAATAAAAGTTATTGGTTATATTATTATTGGTTTCTACCTTTTATTTGACACCCACTAAAATTTGTTATCTTGGCCCGCCCCCTGTTACGAAAAACACTATTTTTGCCCATCCCACCTATTCGGAGTGTTGGATTTGCCCCAAGTTTTTTTCTTCAAATGATATGTATTTGTAATACATTTTATTTGATAACATACACATCTTACCCTCCCCTCAAAATATCAATTTTTCGGACATTTTTACCAAACTTTGACCCCCTCCCCGTTCAAAAGGGGGGAGAGCGGCGGGTAGCAAATGACTGTCGAATAAATTCACTTTTGCAGATGCCACTTATGGAAAATCTATCAACTGCAGCTAGTTCAGCAACAATTTCGATCATTTCTTTTCGGATTGTATATTTAAGTATATATGACTGGATTGTGCTAGGTTTGTTGATTTTCGATAGAGTTGGAATAGCGATTGATGAAATATCAGGTAATTGTGTTGGCTCGTTCATGGTTGCGTGCCGCTTTCGGCTGCCAGTTTATGTCGAATTAAACCAGATGTGTTAGCTCCTTTGCATCTAGATTCCATCACAAAAAGCATTTGAATTAAAATCGAGCGAAATTACGCTCATAAAATTTCTGTTACAATTTCCCGGGAAAAATTTGTGCTTTGTCCCGGGAAACGAGAAATCGAATTTTAAGCAATTTCCCGGGAAATCCCGTCCCGGGAATCACCCTCTAATTCTGAATAAAAAGAACTTTTTCCCCCCTTTCAGAGAGGGAGGGCCGTAAATGTTCAGTATTAACGCCCCTCCCTCTCTGAAAGGGAGGGAAGTCAATCCACCAGGGATAGTAAAAGCATGGTTGCGACTCCTTCGTCCCCTTAAAACATGTGTCTATAAGAATGTCTAATGAACAAAATTTGTTGTTTTTACTGGGGCGAATTCTACACTTCACAGTCGTTTTTAATACAGACTTGATCAAGAATTATTCGATCGAGAAATTTCCAACTTTCGCCTAAAAATATCTTTTATTTTTCAACACATTAAGCTACGTCTTCCATGCAAACGTATATGTTCGACGTATACGTTTGCATGGAAGCCGTAGCTTTAACCAACAATATGATATTTTGAAAATGTTGACCTTTCAATTTCTAAAACCGTTTTGAAATTTGAAATCGCGTTAAAAATGGCGGAGTTAATCTTTTTGAGCGGACAAAGTCATTAAAAACAGTTTTCTAACGGTAAATCAAAAATTTGGGGTGTCTAATTTTTTTTTAAATATGTGGTCGTATTGTACTAAACAATGTACGCTATGACAGTTCAAAATCACTGTAACACTGCGTAATTAATCTTTTTCAGAACTCTTTTACCTTTGGTGCTGGGCCAATTACTTTTACAATTTCAGCGACCGATAATGTTGTCCACAAATAGCACACTTTCAAACGATACAATTGTTGCTGCTGCCCTAATAAATCGAACTGCACGGAGCGTAGATTCTGCAGATTTGATATCGAACAATGTAACTGGCGGTTTACTCGCAAAGGATTCGCTAGATATTTCCAAAGTGAAGCTAGACTTTAGTGCAACCGAACGTCACGATAAAGAGGGTGAATTTCGATTGGAAGGTTTGGCGGATTACATCGAATATGCCTCGTCAAATGTTTACATTCTGGCCACTGGTGTAGTTCTAATGACCCTATTCGGTTGTTTATTAGGCCATCATTCGGATTTGCGTCAAAGAATGGTTGGTGCCCGAATGAGAATAGCCTGTTGTTCAATGATTTATCGCAAAACATTGCGACTATCGAAGAAAGCATCGGGCAGTACACCGGTCGGGTATGTTGTCAACTTATTGTCGAACGATGTTAGTCGACTAGATTACGGATTTATTTATGTCCACTATGTTTGGGTTCTGCCACTGCAATCGTGTCTAATTTCGTATTTAATATGGCGAAAAGTCGGTTGGGCTGCAATTGTTGGTGTTATTGGGCTTCTGTTGAAAACAATTCCCGTACAAACTGGCCTAAGTCATTTGTCGGGCTTTGTTCGTATGAAAGTGGCCCGGCGTACTGACTATCGTGTTGGCATAATGAATGAAATTATTCAGGGAATTCAGGTTTGATGAAATTTTTCGGGTTTTTTAGCAGAAAATTAACAAATAATTGTTCGCAGGTCATTAAAATGTATGCATGGGAAAAGCCATTTAATTTAATTGTGGCCGAAGCACGACGCAGAGAAGTTAAGTACATTCGATGGGCTTCTTATATTCGGGGCATTAATTTAAGGTAATTATTATTATAAAATTTAGGGTTTCAGTATCAATTAGATTACTTATTATTCTATTTCAGCACAATGGTCTTTACCGAACGATCAACGTTATTTATAACAATTTGGGCATGTGTGGTGTTGGGCCAGAGTATATCGGCTGACATTGTTTTTTCCATGGCCCAATATTTCAATGTTTTACAGGTATAAGCCTCAATCAAAATTTAACAAACAAAGTTAATTCCAAATTTTAACAGTTAACAGCCGCCATATTTTATCCATTGGCTCTGTCCTTGGGTGCCGAGGCTTTGGTGTCCATAAGTCGAGTGGAAGAATACTTACTGTTGGAGGAGAAATCCGATGATAACAAAGGGTTAGTAAAATTGGAAGAAGCGGGCGGTGGTTCGTTGTTAGGTAATTGAGTGATTTATGTACTTTTGAAAATGTGGCCTTAATTTTTTAGGTTATTTTTTTATGAATTCATTAAAAATAGTCCAAACGTTTCTATAGACCAGCCAGCCGTTGAATTAGACAATGTTACGGCGTCATGGGATAATGATGCTAAATTAAAAACACTTGAAAATATTTTGCTTAAGGTTAAGCCTGGACAATTGTGCGCCATAATTGGACCGGTTGGGGCCGGCAAGAGTTCGCTGTTACATTTATTGTTAGGCGAATTGCCCATTGTGTCGGGCGCCTCAAAAATAAACGGAAGTATTTCATATGGTTCACAGGAGCCATGGTTGTTTACCGGAACGGTTAAAATGAACATTCTTTTTGGACAGTCTTACGATAAGGTTCGATATCAAGAAGTTGTACAATGTTGTGCATTGAAAACGGATTTTGAACAGTTGCCTAACGGTGATAAGACTGTGGTTGGCGAAAGAGGTGCTTCATTGTCGGGTGGACAAAGGGCCAGAATAAGGTTTTTTTATTACAGTTCCTAAAGATATTTAAAAAATCTAATTGTTGATAATTTATAGTTTAGCAAGAGCTGTGTATAAGCGAGCCTCAATCTATCTGCTCGATGACCCGCTAAGTGCTGTCGATGCACATGTTGGTAAACACCTGTTTGATGAAGTGGTTGGACCACACGGACGTCTGGCTAAACAGAAGGCAACACGTATTTTGGTCACCCATCAAGTTCATTTCCTAAAAGAAGCCGATTTTATTGTGATCATTGAAAATGGACAAATCGTTCGACAAAGTTCCTACGATGATTTGGCCAATAGTAATTTAGATTTTGCCAAATTGTTACAAAAACCATCCAAACTAAAAAATAGCGTAGAGGCCGATAATGATGACCATGATAATGTTCCTTATGATGAGGATGATATTCCTTATATTGATGGGGTGGCTGGGTATCAGCCGTTGAGAACGCGCCACAATAGCTCAAATGGTGATGTTTCGCTTAGATCGAGGCTGGGTTCAAGATCTGAATCGAAATCGGTAAGCATATAAAATACTTCTTAGGTTAATATAGTAAATTTCTAGTCATAGCCTTAGCAATTGAAACTTAGAAACGTTTCAAGTATTATATGTTCTGAATTAAGAATGCGGTACTTAAATATGTTTTCTTAATTTAACTATTTTCATATAAACCAAAAATCCATATCAGCCTTTATTAAGGTCAAAATTGTAGAATTTCAGGGGCAAACTCTATTTGATTTAATTTAGGTTTCTAGATAAAATAGAAGAAGCTTCCATATTTTGTTTTTGTAGACATTAACTTAAAATTTGCGCAGTTAGCGAATTCGGTCCAGTGATTAGTTGTTGCTAAAGGGAAGGGGAGCTGCTTCCCAGCTAGTTTTGCTGGGAGCTCCCTGACCGATTTGTATTAATATAATATAATTTAGCTTTATGTTTTGGTTAGTAGTTATATTATTAATTAGAAATAAATTCTTTACAGATAAGTTCAAACGAGCAATTGTCCGCTCCAGCCGAAGAACAAGCCGAAGGTGGTGTATCGCTTCGAGTTTGGAAAAAATATTTCCGAGCCGGCGGAAGCCTTTGTACACTTATCACATTAATTGTTATATTGATTCTGTCACAAATGGTAATAAGTGGAACGGATTATTTTGTCAACTTTTGGACTCAACAAGAGTACTTGCGGGCCAATCAACAACCGACTCTCTACTCCACATACGATTGTCTTTACATGTATGGCAGTTTGATAATTTCCGTTGTCGTCGTTTGCTTACTTCGTGGCTATATATTTTTCAAGATTTGTATGAGTGCCTCTAAACAATTGCACAATAAAATGTTTGCGAGTATATTGGGTGCGCCTATGAGATTCTTTGATACAAATCCATCGGGCAGAATTTTGAATCGTTTTTCCAAAGACATGGGCTCAATAGATGAGCTGTTGCCAAAGGCAATGATGGAATCGGTTCAAGTAGGTTTTGTTTATAATTGTTGATTGGTTTTTGTTCTTTATATATTCTCTTCTCACCTAGATCTTACTCGTTATGTTTGGAATTTTGGTAATGGTTAGCATTATCAATCCGTTAATGATTGCTACGTTATGTGGTGCTATTTTCCTATTTGCCTGCATTTTAAAATTATATTTACGTCCATCACAAGACCTGAAACGGTTGGAGGGAATTAGTAAGTGCGAGCAAATGTTTTTCGTAGGACACAATTAATTTAAACAAATGTTTCTAAACTTTAGCAAAAAGTCCAGTATTTTCACATTTATCAGCATCATTGCTGGGAATTTCCACAATTCGAGCACGTGGCCTTCAAACTCGTCTAGCCAAAGAATTTGATATGCTGCAGGATGTGCACAGTGCCGTTTTTCAATTGACAATGTCATCGAACACTTTTTTGGGATTGTGGTTGGACTTAGTTAGTACGACTTTTGTAGCTACTGTTACTTTCAGCTTTATTGCTTTGTTTGATGGTAAGTTTTTAATTTCGATTTTGTGAAAATTATGATAAATTGTTACTTGGTGCAGATACATTTAGCGGTAATGTTGGTCTGGCTATTTCACAAGCACTAATATTAACCGGAATGGTTCAGTATGGCGTACGCCAAACGGCCGAATCTATGCAACAAATGACAAGTGTAGAACGTGTTTTGCAGTATACCGATTTGACTCAGGTAATCCGATGAGTTTATTTAATGGGATTAATGTTTTCCCCTCACCTTAATTTAAAAAAAATAAATTATTGCCCCTTAACAATTAGTATGTTAGGGTTTTTTTACTGAACGAATAATAGATATTATACCCTACCCCCTCTTTCCTGTAAAGAATCGCCCCGACAAAAAAATATGTTACTACTTTTGGTAGAATCTCTCTCGTTCGGAGGGGCGGGTATTAAAGTTTGTATGCAAAAGTTTTAAAATTCAATATTTTCATGCCACACCTATAAAGAATTGAAGGGTTGGTAAATTTATTTTTTTACAACTTAATAGGGGGCACAGCCCTTTCAAAATGAGAGGGGCTTAAAACTATAAAAAAAATAAATATCTATATGGGTTGTGTGTATTTAAATGAAAGGTCTTGACAAGAACTACAATTTTAGTTCTAAAGGTTGTAGTCTATCGTTTACCCTTCCGCACAAAAATAGAAAGTTCATGTTTTACTATTTTGAAATTTGGCAGGGATGGTTTTTGCTTTTACTATACATACAAAAAATCCATGTGGATATATGGATATTGTATGTAAATAATACAAGCTTTAATTTAGGTCAAATTTTTGTTTTCGTTTTATGATGCCCTGATTCAGAAAAACTAAACAAGAAAAAGTGTCCGTCCGTTCGTCCGCCAAATATCAGACACAAGAAAGTTTTACACCAGTGGACGGATTTGGCCAAAATTTGGTGGGGGTGAGTTTTTATTGGCCCCATACTCTGGGATTGCATTTGGGGTCTATAGCTCAAAGGGGAGGGGGCTTCCATACGATTTTTTTTGTTAACAATTGTCGAAAACTATGAGCATATAGAGAAAGTTTTTTACCAGTAGACGGAGTAAGCCAACATTTAGTTGGAGTGAGTTTTTAGTGGTCCCATACTCTGGGATTCCATTTAGGGTTTACAGCTCCAAGGGGAGGGGGGTCTCCCATACGATTTTTTTGATAAAAAAAGTCGATAAATATGAGCATATGGTTTTTTACCAATAGACGGATTTCGCCATATTTTGGTAAGAGAAGTACTATTTGGGGTAACTAGGTTGAAGACGAAGAGCCTTCCACCTTTTTTGTTGTTGTTGTATATATCTATTAGTTCACACCAAAGATAATTCAAATTAGATATGTCTACACGGCTGTTTTTCCGCTACGTCTTATAACGTCTTCACGATCAAATTTAATTTTACATAGCAACCGGCATAGACTATAGCGATATGTTTATGTTTATGTAAAATAATAGAGAATGTGTTGGTTTTTGTCAGTTTTCAAAAGTAAAAGCAGCATCCCAGTTCTACTGGGGGCTCTCGGACCGATTTTTTGGCGTTCTCATTGTTTGGTATTTAATATCAAATAGTTTACGTCCACAAAAACTGGTAGCTTTCTTACAAAAACGAGATAAATGGAAAGAGAATAAAGTCCACAAAAGAAATATCAAGAATTTTGCTCTCCAGAAACAGGTAGCTCCCATACAAAAAGCTTGATAAAAGAGAAGAAAATTTAGTATACAAATTGTAGATAAATGCTACGATCTTGAAATCGGGAAGGGATATTTTTGTGGTGTTCTTTTTATTTTGAATAGAAGTTAATATAAGCACAAGTTTTTTCCACATATCATGACTTAATAATGGTAACAGATTTTTTCTCATGGAAACAGTATCTCGAATTCAATATTCTGTTCCAGACAATTGTGCGTCAGTTATTAAAATTGTATTTCTTTCCATAGGAAGTATCACCGGAAAAGAAACCATCAGAACAATGGCCTGTGAATGGACGCGTACAATTCAAACAAATGTCCTTACGTTATGATCCAAATGAAGCACCCATTCTGAAGAAACTTGAACTTGACATTGAGCCTGGTTGGAAAGTCGGTATTGTCGGCCGAACAGGTGCCGGAAAATCATCGCTGATTAGTGCCCTGTTTCGATTGTCACCCATCGAAGGAGAAATTTTAATCGATGGCATCGATACGGGTCGCATTTCATTGGAAAGTTTACGGTCGAAAATCTCAATTATTCCACAAGATCCGGTCCTTTTCTCGGACACAATTCGCAATAATTTGGATCCATTTCATGTGTACAGTGATGATGCCATTTGGCGTGCTTTGGCAGATGTAAGCGATTTGAGATTTTGAATGTAGGAATGTTTAAAAATTGCTCTTATTTCAGGTTGAACTAAAATCTTCGATTCATAGTTTAGAATTTATGGTAACCGAAGCAGGTAGTAATTTTAGTGTTGGTCAGCGTCAACTGGTCTGTTTGGCCCGTGCAATTTTACGGAATAACAAAGTGTTGGTGTTGGACGAAGCCACTGCAAATGTTGATCCACAAACTGATGCTCTTATACAACAAACGATAAGAGTTCAATTTAGAGATTGTACAGTCTTAACGGTTGCTCATCGTTTGCACACTGTTATGGATTCAGATCGAATTCTTGTTATGGACGCTGGTAGTGCTAAAGAATTCGATTATCCACATTTATTATTACAACAGACAGATGGTATTTTCCATAATATGGTCAATGCAACCGGTCCCCATGAATCAGAATCGTTAAAACAAATTGCACATGATACTTATCAGACACTACAGAACAAAACCTGATGCTGACAAGTTATAGTTTAGAGTTTTGATTTAGTAGCAAATAGTCATTAGTTTTAAAGTATTAATTATAAAATCGTTTATTGTATAGATTTAGGGCCAGTACTAAATTTTACAGACCTTTAATAATAATTACACAAATCTTAACCGTTTAATGCAAATTTTTTCGATTTTTTTTGCAGATAATATTTTGATTAATTTGTGGTCAATTTTTAGATAACTCCTACTTACATTTACTTAAGTCATTAGCATACAACAGAACACAACAAACATACGAGAATTATGATGCGTCATAAATCAAATTGCCTTATCGACACACTATACTAACAATATATACAGTAGAAAAGCAAAAAAAAATTTTAATGAGACTTTTGAGTCGGCGATAAAAATTATGCAATTAATAAAAGTGTCAAGCGCTCGACATTAAAAGATTAAGAAGTTTTTTTTTTAATTATTATTGCTCTTTACAAACAAAATATCAGAATTATTTAAACAAACTCTGTTTCAGAATGAATGTTTATGTGTAGAGCGAGATATTGTTGTAGAATTGTTTATTATTGTAAATTAAATTGTTATATTTAGGTCATCATTTATATTCAAAATAGCGATTAATCTAAGCGAATTTATATTTATATATTTTAAAATAAAAATTTTATATTTAGATTTATAAAGCGATTGTTTGTCTTTTTTGTATTTTATCAACATAAACACACCATGCGTGTCTGAACATCTGTATTTAATTAAAGATAATTAATTTTTTTGGATAGATTACTAGTTATATGAAACTTAATTTATACTTTAAATAATGCTTAATCTTCATTGACGACATATATATATATATATATATAACTCAGCAGTTCTTTATGTTGATAAACAACAAATCCTCAAAATTTCATCGGAATCGGAAAAGGTTGAGACAGATAAATCCACTGATGGTAATTATATGGAAGCTCCTCCCATTTTCTAGCTACAAACGCCATGTATTATCTGAGAGTATGGGACTACTAAAAACTTACTCCTACAGAAATTTGCGGACAGACAAACAGACGTAAAAAATCGTTTAGGAGCTCCCCTTCATGTTTGACCTAGAGACTCTAAATTTAATCCTAGAGTAAAGGACCACTAAAAACTCACCCCAACGAAAATTTGGCCAAATCCGTTTGCTGGTAAAAAACTTTCTATAAGCTCATATTTTCTGACATTTTTACAAGAAAAACCGGATGTTTTTATTTTTCCTGGGACCACTTAAAACTCGTCCTGACCAAATCCGTCCACTAGTTCAACTCATTTTTGTGCCTAGAAATTCGAGGACGTACAAACGGACAGATAAAAATCGGATGGGAGCCCCTTTTCCCTTTGACCTACAGATCCCAAATGAAATCCCAGAACTACAAACCAGTAAAAAATTACCCCCACCAAATTTTGACTAAATCCGTTCACTGGTGTAAAACTTCCTGGTATCCGATATTTTTAATCACCCTCCTCAAGTCCAGAATAGTTCAGGCTGAGCTGGGTGGGTGCCAAATATCAAAGGAAGCTAATAGGGGCACACCTCAGGGTGATGTATTGTCTTCTTTATTATGGCTTCTCGTAATGGTTACAATAATTCGTCAACAAGAAAGCAATGGCTTTGGGGCGGTTGCTTATGCGAACGACCTTATTGTATTAGTGTATGGATTGAGTGGGTAGATTCACTATTAGTGACATTATGGGAAAGGCTTTGGTTTTAGTTGACCGATGGGCTGCGGAGACCAACCTTGTGTTATTTACAACCAAAACTAAAATCCCAGAGTGGCAGCTTCCAAAGTTGGAAGGTACCACACTGGTTCTATCCTCCAGAGCTAAGTATTTAGGTGTTACACTTGACCCTAAACTTAACTGGAAGTCAACTATAGAAGAAAGAGCTAAAAAAGCTAGCGTATCTTGCTATGTTTGCAAGAAGACTTTCGGCAAAACATGATGACTTCGACCTAAAATGATTCTGTGGATCTTTACAGCCATTGTAAGACCTATTCTTTTATATAGGTCACTAGTATGGTAGTCAGCATAGAGTAGTGAGTAGCGTCACGGCTTTGTGTCCAAGAGGTTCCGGGTTCGAGACTCGACAGGGTCA
>JANSTW010127886.1:0-16580 GCA_027564275.1 Diadocidia ferruginosa | reverse complement strand
TTAAATAAATTAAATAAATTAAATAAATTAAATAAATTAAATAAATTAAATAAATTAAATAAATTAAATAAATTAAAATAATTTAAATTTATTGTTATTAAAAACCTTTATTGACGTACAATAATCTTTAAAGTAAATTTAATTCTCTTTTCTAATAAAACTGTATCTAAAAATATAGTTTAAGTTTCAACTAAAAATTTTGTCATTTACTATACATAGCTAATAATATATTCGCATCAAGGCAATGATTTTCGTTTTTTATTTAAAAACATTATTTCATAAATGTTTGCACTTAAAGTCTATATAATATTTACATACGTATAAAAGTATCGTTCCTTTAAAATATGCATAATTTTCTAACGAATTTTCTTTCTTTGATGCTTTGCGTGAGTCTTAAATAAGAACATGAACGCGGCTAAAGTACAAGAAAAATGTTTTTTTTATTATTATTATAATATGTGTACATAAAAAAGGAAAAAACTAATTTTCTTTATATGCTTTTTTTATAATATGCATGCTGGAAAATATTTTATTTACATTTTTCTCTTTAAAAAATATTGTACGATAAAAGTGTACCTAAACATATGAATGTATAATGACTCGTAAAAATATTTCAAAGAAAATGTCAACCTTATTTGCATATATGCGTTTACAATTGTCGTTGGGTTTAGTAACCATTTTCAATTTTATTGAGCCATTAAAACTTTATGTTTGCATTTTTGGAAAAACTCAACGTTAAAGTGCATTTTTTCCAAATTTCGTTTTAATTATTAAGATGTAAAGTAAAATATTTAGCATCATTACATAAGCTTCTATATGATAAAACACAATATTTTTAACGGTCTAACTAAAATTTGCTATTTAAAAAAAAATAATGTACATCGCGTGTTTTATGCTACTCGCTTCTGTACACTAATAAAAAACCAACATATATTTGACTTCTATTTGGCGAATAATCCACCATATAAATTTATATATATACCAAACAACAAATAAATAAATAAAAAAGCAACAAAAAAGTCTATAAATAATATTCTAAACTAAAACTATAAAGCTGCGAGGAAAGTGAATTTTTCAAGACAAGGTCAAACACTTGAACTGAAAATAAAATATTTTTTCTTATATTGTGTATATATAAGTAAAATTCATATATATTTAGAGTGTGAAAATTGGTTTTTATTTCTTTGGCTTGGCGTTTCTTCCATTTAATTATACATTTTGAATAAATTATTTAATATATGTGATGCTGATATACATAAAACACATATAGTAGAGCCAACATGATTATCGTTTTTTTCTTGTTTAGCTTCTTCTTTATGAAATAATTTAATGTGATTTTTTTTTTAATTTATTCAATTTTTTTTTCTATAATAGTTTTTTTTCATTCTGTTAAATCAAAAGTTTTTTCTGCTTTCGATAAAGTTTTTCATGCGGTTTACCCAAAAAAAAAAAAGCTTAGCCAATTAATAATAGAAATAAATAAAAAAAAGTTTCTTATGTAAAAACGATTTTTTGTCTGATTTAATATTTATTTTGGCGCATTTATAATTGTGTGTGCAAAAAAAACGATTTGCGTTATGTAGATATATTTATGTTTGAATGAATATAATTTTAATTAGTAATAAATTATAAAACTATTGATTTTTTTTAAGAAATAACAAAGAAAGAATTCTTTAGTTTATTTTTAAATTTTAAATACTTAAATTGTTGTAAATATTTGTGGGCTAAAAGAAATGGATTATAATGTAAATTCTTATATGAGCTATAAAATTTGAAAAAGAAAATCTGTATTTTATTTTGGATCTTTTATAGATATTTTAAATTTAGATAAATAAAAAAATATATTTATTAAAGTTTTAAGAAAGTTATTGAATTTTAAAATTAAAATTTTAGATTAAGTATACCAACAAATTTTTTTTTTATTATTATTATTTAATAATATTTTCTGTTTTGTTTCTTTTAGTTACAAAAACTTTACCAGTTATTATATGGTATTGCACGATGCAAGATAATCAAAATTTCAGTTGTCATGTGGTATTGCACGATGCGAGATTTTCAAACTTCCACTTCACATGTGGTATTGCACGATGAAAGTACCAAATTTTTGATGAAATCTAGTACTATTCGGTTAAGTTTATTACTATTTTAAAACATGTTGACATTTTTATCCATATATATTATTGTATAATTGCACATAACATTTTTGTAATATTTATGCAAAAAAATAGTTTAAAATATTCTTTACTGCAGTTGCAGTGAGTTCAAATAAAAAGATCAAGTATATGTTTAACGACAAATTTCATTTGCAAAATGAATACTGTACAATCATAATCGTAAGGCTTTCTATAAATTATATTTAAATACAGCAGTATTTTTTCTCATTATATTGAATAAATAAACGTATTGAAATAAACATAAAAAAAATGTTAACTGTTTATGGTTTCTTTTCTCTGTTAAGAAAATACTAAAAAATAAATGAACGAAAAAAAAACCATAATAATGTTTTCCATATGTAAAAAATCTATATTAAAAATTTGTTTTAAAGTATAAGCACATGTGTAGCATATACAATATTTAATATTATATTATATACATGCATTATTAATGTTTATTTAAAAAATATTCACCTCTCCAAATATATATATAAAACTCATTTGTATTCCCTATATGCTTTAAAAAACCGCATAATATGAAGAAAAAAATATATAATATGGCCATAACAATTTCCCTTATGAACGAACAATAATAACAATTTTTTTCCATCATTTTTCCTATATACTCTAACATTTTAGTCAGTAACAATTCAATTCATTCATATATTTATATATCGCTATATAGAACCTATACAGGGTAATTCATCGGTACGCACAAAAATTTTAAAACAATCAACAAAAAAACGTTCTCATAAGATTTTTTAAAATTTTTGACTTAATCATCTATCCCCAAGAAAGGATATTCTATGGATACGCTATATACAGTGTATCCAACAGCGTATCTGTTTAATATTTCGTTTTGCATAGAGCTTGGCGTTTTTTTCTCGAACGTTGGATACAACATAATTAAATTGCAGCAGCGCGTTGCCTGATGCATCGCTTTCTATATAAAAATGGATAAAATTTCATTTTATAGAAAAAAATTGAACAATTTCTTCTTCATGTTCCCCTTAAAAAAACAGAATATCCGCATGTCTGGTCGGGATGGTTCATCTAGGATTCCCTATTCTTGCACACACCCGCATGAATCACCCTGTACATATGATGAACATATTATTACAATAATAATATTCCATGTAGCTTGCAATATACATTAATTTATATTAAAAAAAATACAACACACACAAAATGTTCTTTTTTCCATTTCATTTCGGTTATATAAATAGAAAATTTTTAATGTTTGTTTACATAACTGTTCCAGAATTAGAGAGAACAAAAATTTTTGTTCATTTATTTATAATAAAAAAAAAAATTTGGAATATCGTTAAAAATGTTTCTGTACATTTCTACATTTTTATTCGTTGATCGTTTTGTACAAATAATGTTAGAAGAAGCTTCTTTAAACAAAAAAAACTATAAACTATTAAAAATGATTGAGCACGAATGCTTAATGAAACAAAGGTTTCGTCTATAGTTTAAATTTTCATTTTAAAATTTATAAAACTCGTCAGAAAGATGTGTTAGGGTTAAGTTGTAGGATTTTAAAAACTTTATAGGAATTTAGATACAAATAAAAATCAATTTTGTACCTGCTAACAGGAACCACCAAATTAAATAAATTAAATTTTGTTATATTAAATGTAATGGGTCCTGTTAGTACAACCTAAGATTCAAAAATATTTTATTTCGAAAATTTTAGCTAGTATAAATCCAGGCGAATATAATTATATTATTAGATTAGTAAAAATTTTCCTAGATGTATATAAGGCATAAGCACATGGTCTTAGAACTGTTTAATAAAAGTTTTTGTAAATTTTATAAAAGCTTTTTACAACTTATATAATATTATATTATTGTTAGAAGTTGTCTTTGGCCAATATATAATTATGCTATATAGTTGTAAAAAGCTTCTATTTAATTTTAAAATATATTTCTTTATTAATAATTAATTTCTGTAATTTGAGTAAATCCAGAAGAATAATTACATATTTCTAAACGAATTTAATCTGTTTTATTCAATTGGGTATATGTATGTAATTGACTATTAATTTACTTCGTTTATCCTTACTATCATTAGACAAACAAATATTCTAATAAATCTTACGAATTATTTTTATTGAATATATTATTTTTGTATATGAAATTTTCACAAACGCATACATTTTTTTTAAATATTTCTGGTAAAATTAAAAAAAAATTATATAGTTTAACAAATTATTTTTTTATACATTTTTTATTTTAAAAATTATAATAATTTAATTAAAAATAAAATATGTATCTCAAATAATATATAACATAACCAAAAAACAATTAACAAAAATTTGTAGTTTTTCATAATATATTGTTTAAATTAAATATTTCAAAAATGAAATAATTATTTAAATAAACCACTAATTATCGCATAAATTGCATGTCATATGGGAAAACGTTTTTTTTTTAATTTTTTTTTTATTTAAACATATTTTATTTACATAATAATAATATTTAAACATTTTCGTATATACATACATACTACATAGGTATGTGTATGGTTTGCGTGCAAAATATATAATATGTTTAAAACATTTTTTTAATTTAAACAAAAATGAGCAAATTTATTTATTGGTGGTTAAAAGTATTTTACTTTTTTTAATTAATTTAATTAAAGGACCACATAAAAATGTGCGCGAAATATTGTATAGCTGCGGCGAAAAAATTATTTTAAATATATATACATTTTATCTGTATATAAAAATATTAATATTGGTAACATCTAAAAGATCTTCTTGCCTCTATAATAACTTGAGGGTAGAAAATTGTATGTATAAAACATTATATACATTTTAATCAAAAAAAATTTTTCAAGTAAAAAAAGAAAAACTTTTATCCATTAATTGTCGTTTAATTGTCGTCAGGAGATTTTCTTTTTTGTTCGCTCGCTTCTACATAAGTGTCTTTAAAAGAAACTTTTTTCATTTTATAATTCCAATTTTATGCTGTAAAACAGTAAAATTATACAACCATGCTACCTATACTATATAGAATCTAGATAATATCTGCAGCTCTTCAAATTAACCATTTATATATATTTTTATGTCATATCGTGCTGAGCTTTTTTCCAGTTTTAATATGATTTGCTGCTGTGTATAAACCTACTATATATATAGTTAATTGCTCAACCTTGAACATGAAATGGAAATTGTTCATTTTGTATATAATGTACTAGAGCAACTGTGCACTTGCACAAACAAATTATAAATTATAAGCACTTTTCCTATAAAGGTTTTGAGAGTATTCGCGTATGTCAAAGGCCCTGATGAGGACCGATAGTCTTGAAATGTGAATACAAGAATAGAAACTAATTTTTAATTGTCAAGAATCTTTACAATTAAAAATTAGCTTTCACTGAAGATTTCATATACAAAAATAATATATTCTAACAAAATAATTCGCAAGGATTAATAGAATGTGCGGTCTAAATGATAGAGAAGATATACGTAGTTAAATTTATATAATTTCCCAAAATATGATTTTAATTGTTTTTTTTAAACGTAAATCAGAAAAGATTAGTCACTAATTATTTTTTTTTATTTTATGTAAAAGATTTACATTTTTGTGTTTCCAATCAATTAGGAAAAAAAGAAAATGGGACAACCTAAAAAAGACAAATTTTCGTATGATATGTAGAAAATACTAAACACTTATGGTATGAACAGAAATTGAACTAATATTCATTTAGAACATAGAATATATTCTCTAAAACAAAAAAGTAACATAATACTAAAGCAAAAATAAATTATATACTGTATGCCAACTATATTGGCTAGACGTTGGGTTTTATATCATTGATATTGTAAATTAATTGACAAATCTTGCAATTTTTTTCGGTTTCCTGGTAAAATTTTTATAGCTTCAATTTAAACATCACTCTACTAAACTTGATCACTTAATTACGCCAAATGACATGCGAGGTAAATATATATTTAAACATCCTAAAAATAAAGTAATTTTATCAATATATTTATATAGGTCTCAGAGTACACAAGAAAAGGATTCTAATTATGATAAACACAAATTAATAAAAAATTCTAAACAATAGCTAAAATAAAGAGCTAGAAAAAATCCAAGATCATTTTTAACTTATTAAAAAATTAACATTTTCTTATTTTTGATTTTTTTGAAAAATTTAAAATACACAAGGACAGACTTATTCAAGATGTCGGATATTTTAGCAGTAAACTAAAGAGCCGCCATATTGAATAAGGCTGCGCACATTTTTTATTATTAAAAACAATCTTCAAATCATTAAATATTGAAGCTTGTTAAATAATTTGAGGATTTTATTTTTAATAATAAAAAAAATTGCAGCCTTATTCAAGATGGCAGCTCTTTAGCGAAATTTTGTTCAATATCGCCTGACAAGTTCTTTTCTATACAAAAATTTACAAAGAAATCATTTATCTTAATTAAAATTATGCAAAAAATGTAAACTAAAAAAATTATCTTCAATTGTGATAAGAATTGTAATTTTTTTCATCGGTTTTTATTATGTATAGTAATACATAAAAAATGATTACTATACAGGCCATTTGCCATATTATATAGGAATATGTCATGCGATGAGTGTGTTTTGAGCAAAAAAAAACGGATGGTTTGTGGCTATTTTATTATTATTAATGAATTTGATGTGTCACTTTCACTGATGTTAATCAACTATTTTTTTCATATATTTATTCAACAACGTTTTGTACATATAAACATAATAATATTATAATAATTTAAGAGCTATGCCCATTGCACAAGGAAAATTTAGGGTTTTTTTCGTTTGTATAAATATTATTTTTGATATTATAAGTTTTTAGTAGCGAATAATAAAAAAATTGTTTAATTATTTAACTTATATTGAAAATTTGAGAATATGGGAAAATAGTTTATAGGCAAAATTGTTATTTTATTTTATTTTAGTGAACGGAAACGGACTTAATGTCCTACTGACACAATACATGTATATATACAAATTATAAATTTAGTAATTTTTAATTGAAATTGTATTTATGACTTAAATATGATTAGGACACATCGACATAAAATAAACTTATTCGTATATCAAAAATAATTTTCAATGATAAATTATTTTTTTGTTCAAAAAACGTTGCGATTTTTACTTCTACTTTTTTCATGTGCAAACTCCTTAACGCAATTAATTTATATTATAATAGTGCGTTTGGTCGAGAGCTTTAAAGTTAAAGTATAATGATCTCATCGCAAGCTAAATAGCGAGCAGCAAAAAAAATAATAATTTAATTTTCTATATAGTAAATTGTTTGTGGGTTTTGGCATTGTATCGCATTTTATTTTTATAATTTATATGGTTGTTGTATATAACTATATACGAACATTATAAAAAATACGTGATCTTTGATGTAATATTATAAATTATTATTAATCAATGGTGAAGATGATTATTGTACATGTATAGCTAGTGGTGAGTCGTGTATATTTTTATAGGCGTCAGATATAAAATAATTGTTAAAAATTTTCATCAAAATTGGGAAAAACCAAAGATAACCCAAAATAATAAAAAAAAATCTGGGATTCTGAATAGTTGGTTGGTTTATACTTGACTAAATCATTCTTCTGAGTACAGAAATCTGTTTCGGAAGAAGTTTTAGAAAATCCTATAGGTTGATTCTGAAAAAAAATCCATTGTAATTCGAACCACATACCACCCGCTTATAATATTCACTTAGTTTGGATTTATAAACTTTTGCATTGGCTTCCAAAACTATGAATTACAAAATCTAACAAATATTTACCTAAATACGAACGATGTTACAAAAAGATTTTTTATGCATTTTGTCAAGAATTTGTAGGAAATAAAGAAAGTTGATTGAGATCATATTTTTTTGAACATCACAGCTTCGTCTAGACTGCTCGCCACTGTATTTATAGTATACAATAATTTGTTGTGTTAATTTTAAATGTTTAACAACAAATTTATTTTCAGAATTTAATTGAAATCGAACGTGGTTTTTGTATGTGGCATTTTATAATATATTAGTAATCGTAATTTGGTAGGGTTATTACTTTTGGACTGCCACAGTTTTCGTACAGATTTAAAATTCTCATATAATAATTGAATGTTGTACGAGTAACAATGGAATTACCCTATATACATGTATATAATTTTATTGTAGATGATTTATAACATATATACAAATGTGTTTAAAATTTTTTCCTCCTGAAATATGATTGTTAAAATGCAAAAATTATATTTGTAATTTTATAGAAGTTTTTTTTACAAATATAAATAAAACTTTATTCATGCGATGATTTTGTGTTTTTTGAAAATTTATAATTAGGTCATAAAATATAGTGTCTGCCATTATGCAATATGCGATGTGTGTTGTTAAAACAATTTATTATTAAATTATAGAGACGAAAATTTATATTTAACCAGCATTATTTATACATATAGGTATACATAAAATTTGTTTTTTCAAATTATGTACGATAAAATTGAAATAATTTATGCTTTAATAAATTAATAATTTGCATTTAGTGTTTTTGGTACATATAAAAAATTAACATTAATTTTTTGCAAATTTATAATGTTAAAAATAATGTTTTTTTGAAGCATTCAGAGAAAAACATTGTTTTTAAATTAATTAATTATATGATTGTGACAATAACAGAAGTTTCAAAAAGTTTTTTTATGTTCTATTTAGTTCTATATTTAATTCGCTAGAGCAATGCAGTTTTTTTATTAGACTTTTCTTTTATATAATATTGGTTTAATTTAAATAAAAATCTGTTTTATAGTTTTAGACTATATTACCTAAAACTATATAAAACAATTAAACAAAACATTAAAAATATATTAAAATTTTTACTTAAAATTCGCTAAAACAATGCACAATTCAACTATATAGTCTGTGTCTATATTTTCTAGAGCTATATTTTTTAAGTCATTTAGTTTTCGTACTAATTTTTGCCAATGGTTTCGCCAAAATTAATACAATTTTTAAATTCGTTAAAACAATAAAAAAAAGGAATTTAACATTTTTTTTTTCTAAATTCGCTAGACCAATATATTTTTAGTCATATTTAATTTTTGTACTATAATTTTTCATTAAAATTGCCAAAGGAAATACACAAAAATTCCACATAGTGAATATTATAATTTTTTTAATCATTTCAACACAAAAATGAATAATCAAAAATAAGAATTTGAAAAAATATATTTTGTGGTTAAAATTAAAATTTAAAATTAAACCCAATAATAATAATTCATATTAAAATTTTAATCTTTATTAAAATTGTAGTTGTTTCTTGCGAAATAAAATAAAACTAATATTTTAAAAACATTAAATCATATTCTTATAATATTCTTGGAAAATTATAAATGTGAAAATAAAATGCATAATACAATTTATGCACTTAAAATATTATGCTTAGTGTATTTTAATCTCACGCCATAAACATTAGCAATTAATATATAAATTTTATTTTGTAAAAAACACACGTACTTTAGAAATTAAAATTGAAATTTTGTAAAAACATATACTCACTCATATCGTCGTATTTCAAGGTATTTAACATAATATAATATATTTAAATTAGAGACCACTTGCATATAATATGTTCAAGCATGTAGAGGATAATATATGCAAAATTTACCTGCAAAATTAAAAGAAAATATTTTGTTAATTTTTTTTGGTTTAATCAAATTTATTTAAATATTTTATTTAAAAGCATAAAATGTTGCTCTCTATACTGTACAAGAGTAGTAAAAAAACCATATGTAGTCAAATTCTGGAAAAGTTTTTTTTTCGTATAATATTCCAGGCTTCTTTATAAAAGTTTAGACCGCAAATTTTATATAAAATATATAAAATACTCAAAAAATTATTATAATTAAATATATATATAAATTTAAAAATAACATATATTTTTCCTAAAAATTTCCATCAAGAAAATTTCTCGCAACATAATATTGTTTTAAATTTAGAAAATTTCTATATGTTATATGCTATAATATATGTGTAATTGAAAAATGAGAAAAACGTTTTAATAATAATAATAATATTTGGTTGCATTATATATTTAATATTTATAGTTGAATCTAAATTTTATAATATGCAATAACATATATATAGTAGAGCTGCACTTCATCCTCACCATCCTTCACAGCATGATTGCATACATATACATAATGTAAAAGCATTGGCTTTTCATATAGCTACGAAGCGTGAACAAATTGTAAGCACAATTTTTATCATCAAATAATACATTTATAGGTCATTATATTGTCTTATAGACAAGTTAAAATATTAAAAATAATCTATATAATACCTTAATGCAATTAATTGTGGGATCTTGTTAGAAGTCTTATTTAAATTTTATAATATTAAAATATAAAATAAATAAATTATTTAAAAATAATTTATGGATTGTAGAATTAATTAGATATTATCATTGTCTTTTTATATATAGTCACACAATGAAAGCAAATTTCAGTGGCGACATCTTTGGAAAGATAAATTAAACATTCAATTTTGTATAGAAAATTCAACGTTTAATTTAGCTTCCCAAAGATGACTCCACTGAAATTTTCTCTCATTGTGTATAAAAAGACAATGATATTATACAAATATGTCAAAAAACATACAGTCCGTAGAGCATGAGACTTTTAATATCAGAGTCACGATTACGAGCAACTTGCGTTGGGCGCCAAATGTAATAATTTCTTCTTTCTTGTCTTATTATTTTATTAAAAAAAACTTTCGAAATGTTTAAATTAAGCACATTTTTGTTAAAATGAATTAAAAATATTAACGGAGGAAGCATAACATTCCTGTAACAAAAAGTTGCATCGCGCGTCTATAAAATGAAAATAATATGCATCTCCAAAAATAGCCCAGATATTTTAATGGTTGACTGAGTTAAATTGTACATTTTCCAGCAGCATAAACTACACTATGTCTACCATTTGGTTATATAATATTATAATATATAGCATAGCTCAGAATATATATAAAAGAGTTAAAATAATATTTTATAATGTTATTTATATAACAGTTTTAAATATAGCACGACTTTAGTTTATTAGGGTTATCTTTGTTTAAAAAGTTTTCTCGTTTTTTCGCTTTTCATTTTCTTTTATAATAAAAAAACTATCAAATAATTTTCCTCGTATTTAAATTTGTTTTTAATGAAACACACATACCCGAAAAGGTTATCCTTATCCAATTCATTACGTCAGTTTAAAATTATATAGGAAAGACATAAACGTATATATACCTATATGAAAGTATTAAGAGATCAACGTTTATTTATGTGTTATATAACTCTATATACATAAACGTATGTTTTACATAAAATAGTTCAAAGTTGGTGTTAGAAATTTGGTTGGTAGTAAAGAATTCAACATTAAATAGTAAAACGTTTTGGAATGCACTGCGAGCAGTTTAAAGACTATGTTTATTGTAAGAAAGTATATTTTGAATTGATAACATTATATAATTTTAAATTGGAACGTATTCTCTGAAAAATAAAGTAAATCATTTACATTATTTAGAAAAAACAAATTTTTCTGAAAACATACATTTTTAATCTTATCAAAATTTACTAAGTTAATAAAAAATTTTATCGCAACTCTCATCGCGACTAAATAATATACAATAAATTAAAACACGCCTTTATAAAATTGTTATTATCACAAGTCAATAAAATATTTCATATATACCAAGTTATATATAATTGTTAATTATGATTAAAAATTAATTTGTCGGAATTGAGGATTCAATTTATATTTATTATATATAGTTATCTATTTATCTATATATCTATTGATAATAATATGTTTATTTATTTTTATTAAATATTTTGATAAAATATGTGAAACATTAATATTCCATATAAAAATGCAATGGTATTTTATCATAGCCGTAAACAAGTTGTTTTGATTATAAGTAAATATTTTTAAAGTGATTTAAAATGTTATTTTTAAATGCACTTGTAATACGTGCAATGAATGCGTTCAATGCAATTTTTTGATGGTATAAATTTAATTATGGAAATTATTTGTTTTTGTAAAATAATTTGTATAAATATGGAAATTTTAACCGATTTTAAATCCTTTTTTGTGCATTAAAAATAATTTAAAAAAATCTACATTGAACGCACCCGAAAAAAATATTTATTTAATTTTAAAATTTTAAAGTTTTATTTTATTAAATAAAAATATATTTATTGTAGCATATCATACATGCATTACATATCTAAGTGATTTAGTTCATTTGAAGGAATCTGGAGAGTGTTATGCATCTCCACTGACGACGAGTTTGCCTAGAAATAGTGCAACTCTAATCAGTATATGAGTAAAGACACTTTTTAAAAGGCTAGCCATAAAATTTTAAATTTTATAATTTGTTAACATTCACGGTTGAAAAAAAGTAACAATTTTATTTAATATTTTGTCGCATATATTTGTTCTAAAAAAAGGTTTAAATAAAATAAATAATTCGGCTCCACACTGTCTATATGCTGATTATATACCTCTTTATATCACAGTGTGTGACAAAAACCATTGACCAAACATATATGATTATTTGTTGTATTATGTGAAAAAGTCATAAATTAAAAGATTTTTCAAATTCAAAGTGTATGCCCTCAAGTTAATCTGTATATATGAAGCTCATCAGTAGCGATACGGTAATGTTTTTGTAAAAGAAATATTACAATGATGAGTGTTCTATTAAACATTCAAGATTCTTATAAAATGTTGCTACATTTTGACGCTTCACTACATCTTATCATCAACATTTGTTCAATATAAATAAAAATTCACATAATATATAATCTAATTAGCCATCGTTTAAGATGGAAGATGATCGAAAAAAACTGTATGCTTGTAAAAACTACATACACATTTTTTTCTAAATCATTTTTTATTCATTTATTTTCATTTTCATTATCGTGTTTTTTTTCTCTTTGGCTAAACAGATTTTTTTTCTATTTTCTAAATAATTAATTATATAAAATAAACATTAAACAGACAAACCAAAACAACAAAAAACGAAAGCAAAAAAAACACAAAATCCATCAGACTAATAATATAATATTTTCTTGGGTTTTTTTTTAAATAAGTATAATTGTTTCCTGACTGTTTTAGAATCCACGGAATTAGGATCGGTTATAAAAAGGTTCGTATCCGTATATGTATATGTTTTATATTATTTAATTATTTTCGAAGAACATATAGTATGTTAAAAATGTTTGTTATTATTAGGAAGTACTTGTAAAAAACTTGAAGTTTTTAATGAATACAATAATATAGACAAAATTCTTACAATTCGAATTTTTTAAATTTTGAAGAAAAAAAAATCCTAAATAATTTTTAATCTTTTTTTTAAACGAAATAAACTATAAAAAATTGAACATTTCTTTACATATGTTCACATTTATTTCCCTAAGTATTTCCTATTTATTACATTTTTATTACAACAAGAAAAACCACTTTTCTTATTTATTTATATAATTTTCCATTTTTTCCCTCTTCAATTCGCAACATTAATTTACAATTTTAATTAAAATATAATATTTATTATAATCGCATTTTTTCGAAATTGTAATTTTATTTAAATCGATGCCGCACAATGCACATAATATAAAAGGATAATAAATAACTTTACAACAACAACAATAAAAAAGTGGCAATATAAATTGTTTATATATAAGGCATAAAAAAACATATTATAGACTTTTTGTAGTGCAGTGGATATAATATTTTATATGACAAGTTCATAAATATAAAGTGATAATTTATATTTTATTGAAAATAAATTCTATCCAACATATAATAAAGAAAACCCAATCAAGTGGATGTGCATAATTTTTAATTTATTTATTAAATGCGAGACTATATATATTATGTACAGTGTGATGCAATTTTAAAATTGTTGTGAAAAAATGTTTTAATTTGTCATTTCACATAGAATTTGCTAAATAGTATAGCTCTAGCAAATTATATGTGAAATAAGAATTTTTTATTAAATAAATTTCGTTCTCAATTCGAAACAAAGTTATAAATCTTAGTCATAAATTTAACAAAATATTTTCGTAATTGATTTTACATATAACGAAATATTGATATTGCTTTAGTAAATTTTATGACGAATGTTAAATATTTAAAAAAAAATTAATACTCTCAACAATTTTTTTCAAATCAAATAAAAAAATTACACTATAACGACTAATTTTAAAAATATACAATATTTCGGAATTACCCTTTATAAAAAACAAAAATTGCAGCAAATTGAAATCTTGATATTGCTTTAGTAAATTTTATCACGAATGTTAAATATTTAAAAAAAAATATTAATATATATGATTCCGATATCACCCTTTATAAAAAAATATAAAATTGCATCTCTGGCTCTGGGTTGAGAATAAAATATCATTTTTTTATAAATTGTCCATTGAAACAAGTTTTTTTAATTCATACACTATAATGTATATATAGTTGCGCGTATCTTTAATCATCTTGCATTTTATGTCATCGCAAATAAATGTATCGAGTGTCTTCATCATCATTGTCAGAGAATATTTGTTTGCAATTTGCTTGCGAATTTATATTGACGTGAATTATATGTTCGATTTATAAAATTGTGCTTCGTATGAATATAATATACACTTATAAATATTGTAATAAGAATTCTATTATAAATCTTGATGCAATTTAAAAGAGAAACAAATTATTTATAATTATATTAATTGAATGTATAAATTTTTATAAATTAAATTAAATTAAAAAATATATAAAATACCGGAGTTTAAAATAAAATAAATAAAAATATATAATTTAACACTTTGTATTATTTTATTGGATTAATTTGATTATAAAATATTTACTATTAATTAATTATTATTAATTTTATATACATATAATGTATGCATATACAATAAAGCATCATAATTAGAATTCTTAATCGAAGGAAATCTAAAAAAAAAATGGTGCAATAGACCACTCATAAACAATTAAAGGTATTTCAGATTCAAAAAAATATACATTGCTTTAGCGAATTATAAAAGAAATAATTAAAAACATAATGTGGTAAAATCAAATATGTTATTATTATATATATAATTTTTTTTAATAATTTATCAAAACAAAATTTTAAACGTTGATTAAAAAAAAATACATTTTTTTATATAATTCGCTAAAGCAATAGACTACTTTTCACTCGACTTTTCATATAATAAAATAGGAATAAATATACATCTATTTAATTATTATTAATTTTATTAAAAAAATAATATTCTTATAAGATTTAAAAAAATCTAAAAATTTTCTAATAAAACTCGCTAAAGCAATAGACTCACATAATTATACAGAAATATTTTTTGAATCATTTGAAAATAATATTATATATCGTCTTTCATATGTCATGGGAATTCAATTAGTTTTGTTTTTAAAACTTGAATGAAATTCCATAAATTTTTGCATTTATTTATTATTCACATTTTTATTAGTAAGTGATTTTGCAACTATATACAACATGTCACATTCTACAACATATTTATATACATTTACAGTGTACTCATTTAATTCATATAAAAAATAATTTATTTGCATTTTGTTTATATATTTATTTAGACGAGTATATAAAGATATTCTTTTCATCATTCTCAATTTATGGTATAAATATCAATAATGTAAAGTTTTTTATAGAAAACTATAGAATTGTTTATAAATAGTAACCTTGATGTGGATAATAACAATATCTAATGAGAAAATGATGTAAGTCTATACTATTTATTTGAATAGTGGACAAGGTCTTGCCAACTGTCATTTAATTACAAAAATTCAATAAAAAATGTCTTGCATTTTTCAATTTTGGTTTTTAGGATGACCTGACATATGAATTAGAAAAGTTGAACAAAAGCATGTTAAAGCTTTTGGGTGTTATGTCATAATGAAAATTTGAATAATCGGACATGCAGTCGTTGAGAAAAGGGATCTATTATTTCAATAACAATGCACTAAGCATACTACTTGCAGACCACCGGCCCACGTTCATACCTCATGTGCTTAGTAATATACAACAACATTTTTCGTATGGTATATCTCTCCATACAATGAAGGTCCTCAGCCAGACATGGTGATTTTTTTCAAAATCTAAAATCAACAGATTTTGATGGAAAAAATGAACGAATTAATCTGATTTCCATAGCAATCGCAGTCTTTTCACATCCCTTAACGATTCCCGAACGAATTCCTGGGATTCTAAAATAGTCAGAAAACACACAAAAAAATTGTGGACTATACGTGGAGATTTTTTTCAAAATCTAAAATCAACAAATTTTGATGGAAAAAATGAACGAATTAAACTGATTTTTATAGCAATCGCAGTCTTTTTACATTCCCTAACGATTTCCTGGAAT
>JANSTW010127775.1:0-16580 GCA_027564275.1 Diadocidia ferruginosa | reverse complement strand
AAATTCTATAAGATGAATGTAAAATTAAAAAAAAAAATGGTAAATTTTTCAACGTAATTTAATGTTAAACATTTGTTTTATTACACTTATCTGTGAATTGTTACACTTTTGTGTGTACATTTTACACAGAATCAATTTTAATTAAACTAATTTCTGTGTAATTAAACACAGACAATTACATCGAAAAACGCAGACCACTAAACCTTACCGGAAATAATCTGTGTAAAGAGTAATTTTTTTCACTTTTCTTTGTTTTTATTGTCAAAACGCCGGTGAGTGTAAACAAATTATCACATGTGGAAATTTTTTTTTTTCATAAAATACCGACTTCCTGAGTAATTTTGAGTTATTTGCGTCAATAGCGTGTGTATAAACTATAAATAAAGACAGAGAAGGTATACAATGGAGTGACGCAGATTTGTAGCATTCCAGTAATGCTTGGGACCTTCGCCCTGTATATAAAATATGTAAATTTCGCGTTCTTTAAAATTTTATTAAAAAATTAAATAATTTATTTTCATTATACCTTATACTTGATATTAAATAATAAACAACATTTTATTAGACGTTGGTTTTATATATATATACGAAAAAAATAATATTTATGTTTGCCAAATAGAGAAAATGTGTATTTTATATTTGCGGAAAGCAGAAAAAAACGCAGCCAAAACCTTAACTCTAAATAAAATAAAAATTATTGTTGATGCAATGCACCATTTATCACACAGAAAAACTATTTTTTCTGATTATTTTCCTTCTAAATAAACACATAGCTCCTGGGGCACTCTATTCTACCTATACACTGCGAGTCACTGTGCACGAAACAGTCTTTAGTGCAGTTGCAGTTTGTAGCAGCATTCTCTGTGGACATAACTAATATTATAAATAAAATTGTTTTATATTTATTTGTGTATAACAATTTTCTTTTGCCATCAAGCAACACGAAAAAAATTGCAAGAAAAACTAATATTTTATATTTTATAAAAATTTTCCCAGACTAAAAGCCAGAGCTGAGCTGCAGAAAAAATACAACAATTTCCTGTTTACATTTAATAACTTTAATACCGTAAAATATGATTATACTTCATAATTTAAACCATCGCATCCTCACCGCCAACACATAACTATATATAGAGGAGTTTATTATTTTATATTTATTTCAATTAAACTAAAATATTTTTTGCTCCTTTTTAATTATTGCACACAGACGAGAAACGGATGAGTATAATAATAATTTTTCAACAATTTTCATTAAGGAAAATGGAGTTGTTTTTCCATCTATTTTTTCATTTGGCAAACTCTTCATTTTCTGTTTTTTATCATTTTTATAAGATACACACTGCAGTCGATAGAATTAGAAATTTCATCAAACCCCAGAAAACCAAATAATTCAGTACACTGTAAATAATTTTACACCTTCTATGTAATTATTTTTACACAGATACGTGCATAATTAACATAGACAATTTAAAATTACAAAGAAAGTGGTTAATTTACACAAAACGGAGAATTTTTTACCCTATATGTGTATCTTTGAAAATTTACACAGACATTTTATTACACAGATATGTGTAATGTGCATAATTTAAAAGAGCTTTTCTGTGTAAATTTTCAGAGATACATGTAAAAAAAACAATTTCACATGTGTAAAAAAAACAGAACGTGGTTTTTTATCAACGTTATAGCCTGTGCAAAATTTACCAGATCTCGGTGCTATTTAATATTAAAATTACCATTTATCTTAGAATTTGCTACACCAAAACATAAAGAAATATATTTAACCTAAACCAGGGAAATTTATATACTTTATCATGTCACATTGTGATATTATTATATTGAAACATGGTGGAATTGATTATTCATAAAAAAATACTTTTATTATTATTATATTTTAATAATTTTTTTTAAATAATTAAATAAGTGTTTTGTTAAAATAACACTTTCAATTTATAAATTTACACAGATCTGCGGGTTAAATCCAGTCAATATTTAACACAGGTCTTTGTAAAAAAAAATTAAACGAAGGCATAATGTATTAATACAAATCGCTCCATTGGTAATTATCACCGTTTTATGTTAAATATAAATTACACATGCCTGTGTAATTTATCACTTTTTAGTGAATATTTTTCAACTATCTGTAAATAAATAAAATAATACACCGACTTCTCAAAGAAAAACATTTTTCTGTGATAAATTAAACAACTATCTGTGTAAATATTACACAGGTATTGGCTGTGTAAAATATTTTTACATAGATTTTTACACTGTGCCGCGCATGAAAATGGATGCATCATCATCAAATTCGTTAAAATCCGCCTTTTTAAAATAATTTTTTTGAATAACATTATCTTTTCGAAAAAAAAACTATAATTTTCTTTATTAAAAAAAAATTGTTAGAGCCAATCATATTGCAAAGATATTCACTTTTCGTTGACCGATTAGCCGTTTCTAAATTTCCTTTTTTTTATATAATAAACTTTGTTTTGTTCAAATCGGTCTATAAATGGCCGAGATGCAGCTAGTAAATTGTATCAATAGTAATAAGTCTTCCATTTTTATTGTGCATTCTTGGAAAAATCACTTCTTAATAAATTAAATTTAGTTTCATGTAAATCGGTAAATAAATTACGGAGATACTAATAACAAAATCAATTAAAACGCGCCATCTTGAATAAGTCTGGCATTTTGATTTTTAATGCGCAATTTCTTTGAAAATTTTAAAAAGATTTTGAGAAAAATATGTTAACATTTAGACAAGGTGTACAAGAATTTTGTTTTAACCGCCATTTTGCATAACTTCGCCATCATACTTTTCTAATAAATTACAATTTTCTTAACAATTTAAATTTTGTTTCATAAAAATCGGTTAGTAAATGACGGAGATACAAACGAAATAAAATAAAATCCGCCATCTTGAATAGGTTTGCCATTTTGATTTTTTAATACACAATTTTCTTAAAAAAAAAAAAAATTAAAGCTTTAAGATTGCAAAATTCCGCAGAAAAATATATCAACATTTGGACAAAATGCTTTTGTTTTGACCGCCTTCTTGACTAACTTCTCGCCTTCAATTTATGTTATGGGAGTGTTTAAGGAGGGGGAGGGGTGGGTAAGGCGTGTATGGTATCAAATAAAAGGTATTACAAATACCTATTATTTAAAAAAAAATTGGGGCAACTCCAACACTCTATGTAGGTGTGAGAAAATTGTTTTTTCATATGTTTGTTGGGGGGCTGGGCCGAGCTAAACATTTTGTTGGGTGTCAAATAAAAGGTAAACACCTTAGAGCAGTTACGTATATATAAGTTTCGGAACCGAAATTTTTCTGTGTTGCGTGTGGCCTGTGTCGAAAGTGCAGAGTTTGGTGATAACGTAAAATGGACAGGAACCGTATTTTTAGAAAATTTTTCTCGGCACCTGCTCTCTTAATGTTTTCTTCCCTTCAAAGAGGATAACCGACATTTTTTTGTGTCGGAAGTGTTTAATTAAAAAAAAATATTTTCCTTTTAAAAAATAATTAAAAAAGACAATATAGTGATACAGCAGGGGGCTATGATAAGAAAATTAACACAAAGCAGGGGGTTCGGGGGGACGGCATCCCCCTGATCAGTTTAAATGTACAGAAACCGTATTTTTAGATTTTTTTTCTCGGCTTCTTTAACGTTTTTTTCCCTTCAGAGGAGGGACCTTTCCAGACTTCTGGCAGGAAGTTCGGGAGACGGCAGCCCCCTAATAAGGGAAAAAGCATAAAAACTGTATTTTTAGACTTTTTTTCGGACCCTGCTCTTTTAATGTGCAACTATTGTTTTTCTAAAGCTTTAAAACTTTTATGGCTAACTGTGCCTACCTTTCGTTTGACACCCACCGACATTTTTTAGCCGTGCTTTCCCCCCTCCCATACGAATAAATATATATAAAAATCAAATTGTTGCCCCTCCCACCTACATAGAGTGTTGAATTTTTCGTCCAAGGGGGAGGGGCAGGGAGAGCGCCAACTGTTTTCGTAGTCTGAGGGGGCCCCCTTTTCGGGGAGGGTGCTAAAGTGTAAATTCTCCCAAAATAAAAATTGATTTATCAAAATCGGTTAAGACATGATGCTGATAATGCGGGCAAAATGTCTCAAAAGCAGACATTTTAAATAAATACGCCATTTTGTTTTTTTTATTTAAAAAATCGCAAAAAATTTGTAATCTTAAAAATGTTAATAGAATATTTTAAATTGAATGAGTTAAAAATGATTTCATTTCCGCCGCCATCTTGAATATCTTCGCCATTTGTTCCTATTTTTTTACCATATTCAATAATAAAATTGATTTTAACAGCATGAAATAGAAAATGGATGAAAAACATATTATCAAAAATTCTAAAGAAAACTGTCGACAAATTTCGAGATTTAAGCGTTATGAGGAAAAATGGTTTTAGAAAATGTTTCGTTCTACGAATTATTATAAGAATTAAGCAACAACAATATTTTTTTTTATAAATTAATTCTAAAATAAAAAGGAAAAGTTTCCTCAATAATTTTTTTTTTATAAGAAAATTACGCGAAAATGACCAACTAAACTTTATCCTAAATCCTTTATAATGGTGAAAATTTCTCTAAATTTCCATCATTTTGCGAAACACTATAAATTTAAATTGCATAATTTGCACACAAAAATTCTCGCTACCCTTTTGGAAATTAAACGCCATTTCTTTTGGTACCTTGATTCTCTATATCCTCGCATTTATAGTTAGAAACTTTTTGTTTTTCAAATTTTCTTTAGAAAAACTTTGTTCTAAAAAAAAATACTTTTTTTGATGTTTAAACATTAAACATAAAATGAACATTAAACATTTTATGTTATGTGTGTGTACTATACAGCGAGAAAAAGAATTAACTCTGTTAAAATTACACATTTTATCATGTCAATTTGCATTGCAAATAAAAATAAAATAATAATAATTTACATCATCATCAAAACGTATCTACCGTATAGTATAGTAGTACTGCAGCGACGAATATTTCAAATATGGCATGTACGTCATGCTTCTGTAAACGTAAAAAAAATTTATTAAATGCCTTAAAATATTTGTTAGCATTCATATACTTAACTTTTAAGTTAACACAATTAAAAATTCTCAAATTCTCTAATCAAAATACTTTGACTTGTCAAACTCATTACATTATGTAGCAGAGACTGAGATTATCAAAAACACTTCATTTTTTACTATGTGATGTAATAATAAAAAAATTTAAAAAACATCGCATATTAGAAAATGCAACATTTTGTTGGATAATTGCGTCTCTGCTATATATAATGAGTTTGAGATGTCAATATTTTGTTTTGAGAATTCGAATATTTTTTTTTATTTTGGTAAAGTAAAGTTTACTGATGCTAAAAAATTGTTGGTTGAGTAATTTTAAAAGCTCCTAAAGCTTTTAACCTTTTTTTTTCTCACATAATTTTTCTCACCTCGTGACATAAATATGTCGTGAAATTGGTGCATTATTTATTGTATAAAATGTAACAAAAAATAATTAAATTTCCTTCAGTTATGTTAAGGAAAATATTGCCTGTAGAAGGTGAATTAAAATAAAATTATATTTTGTCTTACTTAATTTAACTGATTTAATAAATTAAATAAAAAAAAAAATTTGTAAATTTAGAAACAGGTTAACCGGTCAACGAAAAGTGAATACTTTTGTAATATTATAAACTAAAATTTATAAAAATGCTTCCCCACAAAAAAATGTCACGCTTCGTGCCTGAGTCTTAGTTAGTTTTACTCACAGCCCAGTTCAGCGTTAAAAAGCACCTTTTTTTGCTTCCTTAATGCTACCATAAAGAAAACAAAAAAGAAAACTTTTCAAATATTTTTTTTTGTTTCCCTAGCTATATATTTTACCTAAATGAATAAAAATGAAAATGCAAAACATTTTCTTATGGCGTATAGCCGTCAGAACCTCAAAGTAAAAATAAAATTTAGTAAATGAGAAAAATTAAAAAAAAAAACAATTTGTTCATCAACTTTTCCGTATATTACAAAGGTAGCAATAGACGAGCTCAGCTGAAGTATTTAGCACTAAAGCTAAAGACTAAAGGATATCGCACACCTAGGCGACTGCAAGCGATATCAAGCGACGCGATTGAAAGAATCAGTTTTTTACCATACAAAACAACAACAACAAATTTATAAAAAATGTTTGTTGTTGTTGTTTTGTATGTTAAAAAACTGACTATTTCAATCGCGTCGCTTGCTATCGCTCGCTGTCGCCTAAGTGTGCTATATCCTTTAATAAGTTTAACGCTATAAATTTAAAGTCTATAGCTTTATAGCAGATAGATAATGGTTGGTATTTTGAAATGATTTTATTTGGTTGGTTTTGGCTTTATGGAGGAAAGTTACTTTACTTTGGCAAATTTTATAGTACGGCAAAATACTATCAAAGTTCACAAGGGTTTTGTGATCCATTACCATAAGTCATTGCCATTGCTTTTACTAGTCATGAAAATAGTACAAGCCGTAATTTAGGCCAAAATGGTCAAATATTCAAATTGCGTTTTACGATGCCCTGACTGAAAAAACATCTTCAAGATCGTCCGTCCGACCATCCGTCCGTCTGTCCGTATATCCGTCTTTCTGTATATCCGTTTGTCCGTATATTTTTTGGTCAAAAAAGCTGCAAAAATATGACCATATAACGAAAGTTTTACACTTATGGTGAGGTTTTACAATAACTGTAGGAAGGGGCTATCCAAAATGTTTTGCCTAGCACGACAAAAAGTAGGGGCTGAAGTGTAGAATTTCCCCCCATTCCTCTTGGAACTTTATAGGTATATCCTGAACAACGTTTGTGGCGCTCGAAACCCTTACGGAGGAGGAGGGCTTTAAAGTTTGAATGTCAAAGTTTTAAAATGCAATATTTTAATGCCACAAATATACGGGATAAATTAAAAATATTTGTATTGTAAACTAAAGTGGAGGTACATTGCCTTTTAAAATGGGAGGGGCTTACCGTTAGTATAAAAAATATCGAAACATAAACATTAATATGGGTTGTGTGATGTCAAATAATAGGTCTTGTCAAGGGCTACAACTTTAGTTCTAAGAGTTTCAGAATACATGTGATAAAAAAATTAAAACAAAGCAGGGGGTTCGGGGGCGGCAGCCCCCTGATAAGAAGAGAAATGTACAAAAACCGTATTTTTAGTTTTTTTTTCTCACCCCAGACCAATTATAATGTCTAAATTTACTTTTTTTAAATTAGTAAAAAAAATCAATAAAATTTATTTCCTATACGAAAAACAAACTTTAAACCTCTCTCCCTCTCAAAGGAGGCCGAGCACCGCAAAAAACAAACGTTGTCCAGGGAAGACCCTCCTACCATCCTTCAAAGTTTGGGGAGGATCCAAGAGGGGAAAAAATTCTACATATTTGCCAAAGTAGGACATTCGCAAAGTACGTATGCCGCCATCTCTTCGTCCTCAGCTCTATTTTGTGCTGCGCGTTTGGGACATTATGAGTTATGACCGGTGATGATGCTAACCACATCCCTACATTTCAAGCGAGATAATATAAGGATAGATTTGGTTGTTTACTGAGGAACAGCTTAGTTTGACCTCAGTCTTTAAGGTCACTCATGTCTTTTTCCCGACTGGCATATTGCACCATTCCTTTTAGCGTCGTGTTAGACACTCCAAGAACTGGTTAGGAGCCGCAAAATGGCATACAACCCTTTCTTGTTCGTCCTTTTTTTTCATTTCCTTCTACATTGTCATGTCCTGAGACCTATATATAATGCTGATTGTATCATTTGTGCCAAGAGCAATTAGCAGCTTTTAAAATTCGAGAATGTGAGTAAAAGTTAAAATTCCACTCCGACAGTCCTGAATCCCGATCCAATATATAGCTCAGCCGTCCTCGCCAATGCAAAAGTTTCGGCTTGGAAAACTTGTCAAATGGTACTAAGATTATAAAATATATTGAGCTCTGTGCTACGGGAAAAGACACATGCTATGAGCCCACCTCTGTTTGACGTCCATGATAACTTCGAGATACTTAACGTGAGGGGACAGCCTTAGATTTTGGTTGTAGATTCTTTCTTGTAAAGATAGTCATTCTTGAACGATATCAATTTAATCTTAGGATTATTTTTAATTTCCTTTTTCTGTACCTGTGTGTACCTCGGTCTTGACTTTAAAAGGACAAGGCTCACTAGGATGAAAATAAAATGTATAAAATTGTACCCCCCGACTATACCAAAATTATCTAAATCATGGCCCTCTAATTTTAAATATATTTACCTCTATATACACCCACAATATAGGTATAGATGTTATGTATTGGGATGAATGAAGGTTGAGCTTAATATATACAGAACAAAAGTTCCACTTTTCTTTTGAGCCTTTTGTGTATTATATATTTATTTTTAACTTTACGGCAGAATTTTGAATCAACATCTTCTAAAGTATACAACGAACTATTCTGTATAAGTATAAATATAGTGCAGTGACGAGCGGTTTAAGGGCAGCTGCAGAGTAAGCTATTCTATCCGAGAAATGAAATAATTAAAACTTGAAGAATTCATTGAAATATCAAGAATTCAAGACCAAGAGATTTAACCATAACTTGCTCAAATTTCACTTGAATTCCTAATAAATTCCAACCATATTTCACAATTTCATCAAAATCCACGAAGTGCGCAGTTAAAGAAATGTCTGCCACGGGGACTAAAGTCACGCCGCTACCAAACCTTACAAATGATTGATTATACAAATGTTGAAGGGGTTTAGAATAATTTAGACATTTTGAATAGAAAAAATGGCAGCACAAAAAAATGAAGAGATTCGCTAGGTTTGGAACTCTGAATGATTCTGATATGTTGAGTATATAGTTCACAAATAATATCCGAATCAGTGCCGCATCTATGATCCGTCCGTGAAAATCACCATCTTGAATTATGCGAGTGGGTTGCCCTCAGTCCACTGATCTCTGGTTTAATATTTGGTTTGAAAGATTTTGTTCAGTTCTAAACTTGTAGTCTGTCGTTACTAGTAAAAACACATTGTTCTGTTCATATAAAGGCTAATAACACCCAAAAGCTTAAACAAGCTTTTTATTCTCATTTTTTCTAATTCTCAAACCCCGTTATAGCAGCCAATATATAAACTCATCGTTTTGTTTATACTTTTTAGTTGTAACAGTTTTTGGCCAGGACACAAATAATAAATAAGTTTTCGTGTGACTTAAGCTTTTCAAAGCTTTTGCATGTAAGGTCAGCTGATCACCAATGTTACGTATGTTCGTGTCTGATGTATACTTTAAAAAAAACTACCATTCGCCACTGGTATAGTGTATAGTTTTGCTTTTGCCACTCGAAATATTCAGTTTATAATACCTATACCTAAAAAGAGGAAAAACTAAAAAAAGGAAAAAACAATAAAAAAAGTGAAAAACTCATTAACCGATCAAGATAAGCTAAGTATATAACTATATTTTAGTGTGTGTGGTTAGCTTTTTATAGTCGTTATCCGGCAGCATAACTACCTAATATGAAAAGATAAAGTAAATCTCAGGCACTCTGCATAGATAGTTAGATGGAGAATTTTATAGAGTGTTTGTGATAAAGTTAAAAGTGTTTTGTGTGTGCTTTAGACATTTTTAATGAACATTTTTTTTATATCTTTTTATTATTTATACATAGCTAGACTTGCTTGAATTTGTTAGTCAATTTCTACATATTTAAAGGGTTGCGAAATTACAAATTTTGTACAGATCGTTTTCTTATACAGGAATTTTGGACAAATATTACGGACAAAAGACGGACTAAAGATGAACGACGGACGGATGGACGACGAGATCTGATTTGTGCAGGCTGTAATATGCCTGGGCACATTTAAATGAAAATGTGTCTGATTTGTGCCTGTCATGTGCCCACTGTCTAGTGCGAACTGTGCACATCACAAGGCTGCATGTCCTTACACCGATAATGCTTAGAACCGAATCGCCTAGCGCCAAATTGCCTCGCACCGAAAGTACTTTGCACCAAAAGTTTGCAACTTTTTTGCGTTGCACTGCAGTGTAGCCTTTAATCCGACATCCGTATCTTAATTAATTTCAACAATTTTCTTACGCATAAATTACTTATCTAGTAATATTTTCAGAATTAAAAGTATGTTTTACGAGCAAGAAATCAAAAAGAAAAGCTCTCTTATATATCGTTCTATATATTCTATTTAGAAGCTTTCGATTCTTGAAGCATATTAAATTTCGTGTAAGGAATTATACTTCATTGCTTCAACATTATAAACTGCATTTCTTGCGTGTTATAAATTCATGCGATTGTTTATTTTCTAATATTTGCTGTATTTTATAAGTCGGTTTCTCAAGATGAACTTCTGATGTACCTATAGTGGTACATCATTTTATATAGTGAGAGTACAGACAATATAAATATAACAGATAAATGCTTACAACTGAAAATTAATATTTTCTTTCACATTTTATATCCTTGACAAAAAAATTAAAGCAATTTGTTTGATTTTAAATTTTGTAATGTCCGTGACACCGAGTAATGACTATCAGAAAAACAAAGAATCGGTCCAAAAGCCCCCAACATATGTGGGATGCTGGCTTTTACTATATTTTAACATTTGAAAACTGACACAAACCAAAACATTATCTATTACTTCACATTTTTTACCAAAAAGTGTGAACTAATAGATATTTACCACAACAACTAAATAAGATAGGGGACCCCTCGTCTTTAACATATGGTTACCCCAAATGGAATCCCAGATTATAGCGGCATTTAAAACTCAGCCACACCAAAATTGACCAAAATCCGTAAAACTGTCTCTAAATATGCTCAATCTTTATATATTTTTACATATAAAAAATATATTAGACCTAGGGACCCCAAATAAGATCCTAGATTCAAAGACCACTAATAACGTACACGCTCCAAAATTTGGCCAAATCTGTCTACTCGTAAAAAACTTGTCTTCATAATTTCTGCCATTTTTATAAAAAAAATCGTATAGGAGCCTCCCTTAACAAATGACCTAGAGAATCCAAATGCAATCCCAAAGCATGGGACTACTAAAAACTCATCTCCACCAAAATTTTGTCAAATAAGTCGGCAAATATGTAGAATTCCCCCTCTCTTGGATCCTCCCCTTTGTATGATGGTATGGGGGTCTTCCCTGGACAACGTTTGTGTGCCATTGCTTAAGTTTACACAACACAAATTTTTAATTTAGCCATCTTTTAATTTTGTATATATGTAAGTAGAATTAAAATATTGCATTTTCAAACTTTTGCATATAACGTTTAAAACTTCAAAAACAAGGGAGACCTCCCTACAAAGTTTGGAGAGGAACCAAGAAGGAGGAAGCAAACTCTACACTTCCGCCAATACGTCTAGTAAAAAAACGTTTAGTATATTTTTCGGTCATTTTTAGCAAAAACAATCGTATGGGAGCCCTTCTTTACCTTTGATCTAGAGATTTCAAATGCAATCCTATAGTATGCGACCACTAAGAACACACCCTCAATAAAATTTGTCCATTCGTCTACTGGTAAAAAACTTTCTATTTATGCTCATATTTTTCGGCAAATTTACAAAAAAAACGCATAAGAGCCCCCTTCATCTTTGACCTAGAGACTCTAAATGCAATCCCAAATGTTTGCAAATTTTAAAGAGAAAAAATCGTGTGGAAGCCCTTCTTCACCATTGACCAAGAGACTCCAACTGCGATCCCATAGTATGGTACCACTGTGTATGATAATTTGCGGACGGACGGACACTTTTTATTTTCTAGTTTTCCTGCATCAGAACATCATAAAACGGGAAAAAACATGATCCCGGCAATTTTACCATTTTGACCTAAATTAAAGCTTCTACTATTTACATACATTATCCATATATCCTATTGATTTTTTGTATGCCTAGCAAAAGCAAAAAGTCAAAAAAATTATCCAAATTTATATTTTCTCTCACATGTAATATCCGTGACAAAAAGATGGAATCTCATGGATGGTTCGGATTAAAATTGGAGATTCCATGTCGCATGTTGAATTACAAAGTCATATATACTCAACAGAAAAGTAATATTTGTGATACCGTCATTTTATGAAAATTGGTATCACAAATATCACTTATCTGTTGAATTCAAAGTTCTAATGATGAAACCTTCAATTTTAATCCGAACCACACATGAGCTTCCATTTTTTTTGGTCACAGATATTACATGTGAGAGAGAATTTAAATGTTCATAATTTTTTGTTTTTGTGACAGCCATTACTCGTTGTCACGGACATTACAAAATTCAAAATCAAACAAATGGTTTTTAAATAAATGAATATTTGATTTATTTTGACTTATTCATTTGATACAGCACAGCTGATTTAGATTTGGCAATATATACCTGCAGTCTGCACTGTGCAGACAGTGATAATGTAGATAAAATTGATAGGATTCACAAATTTTGTCCTTTTTTGATAGACTGAACACAATTAGTTCATAAAGTTTAGATTTTGTTGGCCAAACCTTCTGATAGACGTACGGAACCGTACTTCCGACGCCATTCTTGCAAAATGTATATAATGTATATATTTGCTCAAGGAAGTAGAATCGAGTCACACCGTTTACTTCTACAATTTTTGTTATGTCTCCTCAGTGTTGATGTCTTTTGTCTGAGCGTAATTTATTTTCCACTAGTATCATACAAAAGGGTCGATTGGTCGGTGCGCTCTTTAAACTGGATAAAACAGCTCTACAAGAGAGAGACAGATTGTGTATTCGACAAAAGGTGAAAAAATCTATATGATCCCTGATCTCCGCAACAGCTATCTGAGCCTGGTCAGTAAGTATATGCTTCCCTAGGAAACGATGCCTCAAACTACTGAGAACCACATTTCACAAAAGAAATGCTTGACCGTCTCCGGTTCGTTTGCATCACAAAAAATGCAACATATCACATTGTGTGGGATCGCTAAACTATAGCCACATTGATGTCAAAAGCCCAGTGGCCAGAGAGAACCGCAATCAATCGAGAGACGTCTAAACGAGCAGACCCATAAGAAATCCAGGTCTGTGACAACAACATATATACATATAAGATATAATTTTTTTAAATGGTATGATATTGTCCGAACGGGTTATTTTTCATCCGGCATTTTATGAGAAATTGGAAAAGCGGAAAGCAAAAATTTTTTGCTAAATGGTTTTTCTGAGCATCCTCTTAAAAAAATCATCAAAATCGGACAGCGTTGACATTTTTTGGTGCAAGATGGGTTTAGTGTTTAAAATGTATCTGTTCGTTTTTTTTTTGCTTATCTGTGATCCTGTGTTGGTTGAGTTTGGTTTTGATACCTATGTATATGCAACTCAAGACTGTTATAGTTTTCTGAGCTTCTAAATATAAATAATTATATAAGTTCGAAAAGGTAAATTATACAAAATGTATACATTTATTTATGTTTCATTACAGAAGTCTGGCAATCTGCTCTCAAAAATGATAGCCTACTTTTGCGGTTCTGCGGTTATAAAATATATGAGTGCATAAAGTTGTGGCATGGTTGCTTCGATGGGTTTTTCAGCGAAAAGTTTATTTAAACTTTGTTTTAAATAAATAATTTATTATTTAATATACACGAGGCTTAAAAGTTAAAACTATACGCGAGGATGTTGTTTTCTGAACCCATTCCACATTCCATATAAATTTTGTATTTTTTCCCGGTATAAGATGAATAAATTATTTTTTCAAAAATATAAAATTTTAATTTTTTGAAATATATAGTAACAATTTATTACACTATAACTAAAATTATACATGAATTATATAAAGCTTGTGTAAAATCATAAAATGAAGTATACAACTTACCTATACATTTTATATAATTAAAAAGTTTCGTTAAATTATTATTTTAAAAACAAAAGATATTTTTGCTTGAAGAAATATAAAGTTCTTGTAAAATATTTTAATGCATTATGCACCACAGTATGCACAGCCTCACAAATTATTTAGGGTCAGGGAGAGCTGTCTGTGAAAAGCTTTGTTTTTCGCAAAACAAGTTAACATTTAGTATTTTTTGCAGAAATTTTGGGAAATTTTACTTTTTTTTTTTTTTAGAGTTTTGTTATAGCAATTGTTTGACATACACTAGAAATAACAACAAATCATTTATATTACTAAATAATTGTAAAAACGGCCAACATTTTTTTGCTTAAATTAATAAAGAAATAACACCAAAAAGACTTTTACAAAACGTAATAACGCCCAAAGAATTAACACCCGAATGAAATAACACCAAAAAAACTATTACTAAACGAAATAACGTCAACAAAATTAACATTCAAATGAAATAACACATAAAATAGCGTAACAAAATAACGTCCAAAGAATAAACGCTTAAAATAAGTAACACATAAAAAAGCTTTTGCTAAACGAAATAACGCCCAAAGAATTAATATCCGAATAAAATAACACTCAAAAAACTTTTCCTAAACGAAATAACGCCCAAAAAATTAACTTTTAAATGAAATAACACCTAAAAGCGTATACTAAACAAAGTACCGTCCGAAAAATTAACATTCGAATGAAATAACACCGAAAGAAAATTTTACTAAATGAAATAGCAGTCTAAAAAATAACGTTTAAATGTAATAACACTTGAAATATCGTCTACTAAACAAAATCACGCCCAAAGAATTAATATCCGAATGAAATAACATTCAAAAAACTTTTACTAAACGAAATAACGCCAAAAAAATTAACTTTCAAATGAAATAACACCTAAAAAGCGTATACTAAACAAAATACCGTCCGAAGAATTGACACCCGAATGCAATAACACCCAAAGAAAATGTTACTAAACGAAATAACAGTCTAAAAAATAACGTTTAAATGTAAAAACACTTGAAATAGCGTCTACTAAACAAAATAACGTCCAAAAAATAAACGCTTAAAATAAATAACACCTAAAAAAGCGTTTGCTAAATAATGCCAAAGAATTAACAACGGAATGAAATAACACCCAAAATATACTTTTGTTGTAAACAAAACACCAATTTTTTTTTAATAATTTGGGTGTTATTTCTTTTAAGCGTATATATTAAAAAAATAGTTTTGATTCGTCAGGCGTTATTTCTTTTAGATATGAAGAAAAAACTTCGGATCTTAATTCCTTGAGTGTTATTTCATATTATTTATATAGTTGGGCTTTTTTTTTTTTACTTTTAAAGTTTTAAAAAAATTGCTTACATTTTAATAAAAAATTTTAATCCTACATCCTGAATCCTGATGCGTGCACTGCGAGTAGGTTGTATAGGTTACAACGTGCGTTTTTTTTTTTTAAATAAAATTGAATTCCCACAAGTGAATCGCAAATTTTATATTTCAAAACACGATTTTTCGGTTGGAATTTTGTGTTCCGCAAATACGTCCTACAATAATAAGCCTAGTCGCATATATATTATAAATTTTACCTATAAATATTTTCTTTGGTCCACAGAGACAAAACCTATATATTTACAGACTAGATAGGTTGCTTTGAAAATATAATTTAATTCCTGCGTATTTTCATATACATAGCAATAGTACTTCCTAACCCATCATCATAATATTACACATTTTATAGCAAATAAACTTGCTTTTCAATTTCTTCTGCACTTAATCATGAAGAAAAATATTTAAATTAAATCATCCCTTATAATGCTAGTGTATACGCATATCATATTCTAAGAGTCTTTCTTTTTTCAATTCTGATGGTATTATACATATAACCTTTTTAAGTGTTTCTCGTGTTTAAGATGGAAGATAAATTTAAAGAATTCCCCGAACAATTTATGGTTCATCCTATATATGCGGATAGGGGTTTTTTCTTAAACTATTTTTAAATTTGAAATAAAAAAAATACATATTCTATAATATACCTGATGTAGTACTGAAAGGCTCTGTGTTGCATGTATGCCCATTTTAGCGTTACGCACATAACGTTCGCATATTATAATTAAAGCTGCTGAGATATGTTATTGTATACGCTTAAAATTATACTATAAATAAGCAAAATTATAGCTGTTTTAATCCTGAAATAATTGAAATTAAAAATGTTTACTTTTTCTCTACAAAAATTTTTAATTTTCTGACTGTTACGCACATAACATAAAATAGACAAAAATAATCATACCATATTCTCAATTAATAATAAACTAGTAGCCGTCGAGGCCGCCAGCTAACTGGCGGAAATCAGTCGAGATTAAAAAAATAGTCTAGATGAAACAAAATAGTCTAGATGAAACAATATAGTCTAGATGAAACAAAATAGTCTAAATTTTACAAATCAGTCGAGATCAAGAAAAGTCAGTCAAGGTCAGTCTGATCAGCTATAATTTCATTATGGACCTCCGCTCATCAGTCGACAAATTAGTCGAGATAAAAAAAAATTTCTAGATGTAACAACTAATAGTCTAAATGTAACAAAATAGTCTAGATGTAGCAGCTTCTGGGACATCAGCTACCTGGCGGTAGGGCTTAAGAAATCGCTTCACGATTTGGCTGCCAGCTGACACACGGGAATGCCTTAAATTA
>JANSTW010127664.1:0-16583 GCA_027564275.1 Diadocidia ferruginosa | reverse complement strand
AGCTTTAAGAGACTTTCAAAATACTGGAGTTGTTAAAAAATTCAGTCAGAACGAGTCTCGAACTGTCAACCAATTGAGTATATAAACCCGCGACATTACCCACTGCCCCATACATGGTTCATCATCATCATCATCGTGTTCTTTACTCCAAAGCGAGGGAGCATAGGGATCATTTTTACCCTTTTTTCTATCTAATACCATGGTTTTCATTGACGACTAATTTTTGTATACAGTCCCTGTTTATATATCTCGCAGTTAGCGTGACGGAAATGTTAAAACATTTTCAGTTATAATTAAATTTTACACTCCATACAAAAAATATGCAAAAACAAAAATCCCAACCTTAAGCCTTTTATGGATATACAGCTATTTTATTTTATATAATCCTAAAATTTTTAAATATCGACCTCATCATTTTATTTTTTTAAATGTTTGTTTTAGATGTTTTAGAAATAGTCGAAAGAACAGATTTTTGGCACACCTCATTCAAAATATACAGAGCTGGAAAACTTTGCGTTTTTCCTGATTTTTTCGAAAAAACGCGGTACCTTTAAATTAACCTATCAAAAATCGGATTTTCAAAATGTAAACTGCTTCAAAAATTTAATAAAATAGTTAAAATAAAAAATATTTCCATATAAATTATTATTTTTTAAGGTGGTATGGTATGGGTTAAGAGATATACATCCATTACAATAATAAAAAACAAGGTTTGTTGTGCTAGAAAATGATTTATTTTTTGTTATACTTGCTTTGTCCTTGTAATATGCGAAGATGTTTTTTGTTTCTCTTTTAAAGGAGTTGTAGGGTAGTGTAAGTAGGTATCGGTATTATATTTTAAAATAAAAAAAAATTCAAAAGTGTGGTGTTGTACAGAGGTTACTTACAGAGTTAGTCTGGCCACTGATGAATGATAGACAAAAGAAACTGACTTGAACATCGCTGTAATAATAATAATAATAACCCATATTTTTGAGATAAGATTCACAATATATAAAGTTTATAATAAAATGACATAAATATATAAATTAATAAATATTACCCGGCATGTTATGAAATTATCATGTGCAAAATACAATATCGAGGGATAAACTGCAATACCTCGTATGTGCATTTTTTTTAATTTTATAAGAAGACCAAAAAACTACTTACTTAATGAACAGAAATATTTTTCTTTTACAATTTTCTTCTTGTTAAACTAAGTAAATAGGTATTTACTAAGTTTAACAAAAAAAAATGTAAATGAAAAACATTTCAGTTCATTAAATTAGTACTGTTTTGGTCCTCTTCTAAAATTTAAAAAAATGCACATACGAGGTATTGAAGTTCATCCCTCGATATGCATTTTAATTACATACCAAAAAATCCAAGTATTATAATTTAGGTTGTTTAAAAGATCATATAGTTAAATCATAATTGTCAATTCATTTTCTAACATTATAGATGCTCGGGCCGATGTTCCATCAGAAAATGAATGTAGACCATATATTGAAAAGGCTATTCATGATTTAAAAGAAGGTGCTGAAGTTTCGGGTAATTTATTTTACGATATAATTAGTGGGATTCATATTTTCAATTTATAGAAATTTCCTAAACTGTAGATGGTGACGATAATTCAGACATACCAGACACGGGACACGTTATAGATGAAGAAGGTGATAGGTTACTAGAAACTGTTGACAACGAAGAAGTTGATAGTGTATCAGCAGAAGATATTGTTCCAGCAGAAGATGAAGAAATTGCAGAAGCCAATGCTATTGATGATGTGCAAGCATCGGCATTAGTAGATAATGAAAATAATGCTGATGAGGATATCGATACTGTAGTGGATGCAAATACTGAGGAAGAAGCTTCTGCTGAAGAAGTGTATACCGATTCGGAAGTGGAGGCCGATGTTGAAGCGGAGACCGAAGTTGTAGCGGAGACCGAAGTTGTAGCGGACACTGATGATGAGGTTGATGCTGAAACAACTGACGGTAACGACGACTCTTCTAAAGAAGAAACCGACGAGATCAACGACAATGAAGAAGTTGCAGCAATTACAGATCTATTAGAAGAAGAATTGTCCGAAGAAGAAGAAGAAGAGGAGGGTATTGATAACGAAAACTTAGAACACGAACATTCGATTGAAACAAATAACAATGAAGTGCCAAACGAAGAACAAATCGCAGAAAATGATGTTGAGTCAGAAGTAATTGATAGCGCCGAAGATGACAAATCAAATGAAGAAAACCAAGCTGACGATTCAAATGAACAACATACTGAAGAAGAAAATGAATCGGATGAGACTGAAAAGGATGAATCAGCTGAAATTGATGATGTCGAATCCGAGGATATCAAAGATGATGAAGTTCAGTTAGATGATGACATTGCGGAGGAGGAAATTACAGATGAAAATGCAGAAGAAGTAGTCGAAATTGTAAATCAAGAAATCGATACCAACGAAGCAGAGAAAGTCGATGAGATTAGTACTGAAACAGAAGAAGAACCTGAAGTTTTAGAACAAATTGTCGAACCAGAAGAATCTGTAAAAGAAGAATCAGAAATTGTTGATAATATTGAATCTACTGAACAAACTACAAACGAACAAGTTGCAAGTGATAATGATTCAACAATTGTAGAAGAAACACCATCTGTCGAATTTAAAACTGATGATGTGGAATCATATCCAGAAGACGATCTTTTATTGGTAATAAACGAACAATCTGAATAAGGAATTGTAAACATTTTTCTCTCTTATAGGAATTTGAAATTCCAGCTAATCGACGTGATCGATCTCATGTATCAGAACTGTTGCATTTAGATGAGGAATCCGAGAAAAAGGAACTTGCTATCAATAAAGTTGCCGATGTTATTTTAAAAGATCTTAAGAGAATATATGAAAACGCAATTAAACCGCTTGAAACACTGTACAAGTACCGAGATCTTAGCAACAGACACTTTAGTGATCCGGAAATTTTCTCCAAGCCATTGGTTCTATTTATGGGTCCATGGAGTGGTGGCAAGTCAACAATTCTTAATTATTTAACTGACAATGAATACACACCACATTCAATTCGAACAGGTTTAAAAAGCGATACAATCACGTAATAAATAAATTTACCATTTGAATCGTATTTCGATTAATTTTTCAGGCGCTGAACCATCTCCAGCATATTTTAATATTATGATGCATGGTGATGAACCTGAAGTTTTAGATGGAACTCAACTGGCCGCCGATTGGACATTTTCGGGACTACAAAAATTTGGAGCCGGTTTAGAGGATCGTTTAAGAGGACATAAACTTCCCAATAAACTTTTAGAAAAAGTAAGAATTTTTATTTGTTGTTTGTGTTCTATTATTACAAATATTGCGAGTGTACAAAATATAGCGTTAATTTCGGTGTATAGAAATTATGATGACGCGAAACAGATAGTATCACCTTGATATGTGTAGTACGTCACTATCCAAGTATTTGTGGATGTGATATTTTCACACACTTTTCTTTAGAGAATATCGCAATATTTATATAAATAGATTTTCTTTTTTCATCTTGAGTATATGCGTACGTTAAATGTATTAATAATAATTTGATGCGGTTTCACATAGGTCAACATTGTCGAAATTCCTGGAATATTGGAAGTTCGTAAGCAAGTATCAAGACTTTTCCCATTTAATGATGCTTGTCAATGGTTTATTGATCGTGCTGACATTATTTTCTTGGTATATGATCCATCAAAATTGGACGTTGGACCAGAGACTGAAGCCATCTTGGATCAATTGAAAGGCCGCGAATATCAAACGAGAATTATTTTAAACAAAGGTGATCAAGTAAAACCAGAAGAATTATTGCGCGTTCAAGGTGCTCTAATTTGGAATATTTCACCATTAATGTCGTCGGCTCAACCACCTGTTATGTACACCACATCCTTATGGTCTCATCCCTACGAAATCGGGGCACCAGTACGTCTACTACATGCTCAAGAACGGGCACTTTTACGTGATTTACGAAATTCTATCGATAAGCGAATTGATAATAAAATTGCAAGTGCGCGTCGTTTTGCTGTAAGTTTTCGAAATATAATTGTTTTTAATGAGTTCTGTATATATTTTTGTTTTATTTAAGGTGCGTGTACGTAATCATGCAAAAATGGTAGACTGTTATCTTACAACATATTTCAATCACAAGACATTATTTGGAAATAAGAAACAAACAGCTGATCAAATCATTGAACACCCACAAAATTATCATATCTACGAAGGGCTATCCACTTTAACGAATATCTCTAGATACGATTTACCCGATCCAGAAACATATCGTGACTTTTTCCGTTTGAATTCGTTGTATGAATTTAAGAAACTATCGGAAACATGTACGTATTTCCGAGGTTGCCCAATTAATAAATTGGATGTTGCAATTGCCTATGATTTACCGGAACTGGTAGGGAAATATAAGAAATTACTTGAATCAGCTGTTCTTGGATTGGATGCTGCCGCAGCCCCCGAAACAATAAAAGGAAAAAGATGAGCATTTTACATATAATTATATAGAAACTAATAATCGACAAAACTAGACATTCATCTAAATTATTTTAAGCACGAATGTTTTATTTTGATTGAATATATGAAGACGTAATGACTAATGAGGATGTATAAGACGATGTAAGATGTAGATTTAATTTTTTTTTTTTTAATTTATTGAATGCTGAAGAGGTAAATTACAATAATTTTTTTGTAATTGTATAAAAAAATCTGATTTTAATAAATATAATCTAAAAAATCGAAATCTATAAATTTTCTTTGACATTATAACTGTCTTAATAATTTTGTTGAAGAATATGGAATATTATAACAGCGAATTCCTTTAAGAAAACGTATCCTGAGACGGACACGCATTAAAGATTATAGATAAAAAGAGGAAAAAAAAGTTTTATTTGTTTCAAAATATTCTAGAAATTGTATCGTCTATTTATTAATTATAAATTAATTACATCCTAAATATTATTGCGATGAGATTATTTTTCAATAAAATCATTATATTGTTTTTCTGTCAATAAATTTAATTTGTTATTTTCACAATGTTCGGGTTTCGGTAGACAAATGGCAACATATCCATCACCTTCAATCGATAAGAGTTCTGGTCGCTGTACGGTCCTTTCGTTGACTTCAATTAGTTTGGCCATGACACAGCTGACAATTTTATATTCAGTATCATCCATACAGGTCACAATGGCCAAAGTTGATGTAGGCTGTAAATTCATTGCACCCTTTTTACCTTTGCCGGAACAATGATTTTGACTCCGATCAATATTTCCAATATTAAAGTTAATCGATCGAATTCCTTTCCTAAGCGCAATATGTGTAGGAGCCAATTGAATTAAACATATTCGATTAGAATGAAATAAGACCAGATGATCCTCATCGTTTGTCTGGACATTCTTTTTATAATAAAATTTTGTGAAAAATCTTTCTACCACAGACGGATTATTACTAATGTAGTCGTTCACTATTGAAGGGACTTCTTTGCCACAAATCACCTCCTTCTCTTCATTAAAATAAAAATCACTTAATTGAGACATTGAATAGTTTCTTTCTGTTCTATTCAGTAGTTTTACTTAATCTTTCAAATTGTTTCTCTCGTTTTTCATTAGATTTTCGAAAATTTTCTGATTGTCTGTCTTTTCTTTCTTGTCGAAAACACTTGTTGAGTAATGCATCGACTTCGTTACAGGCGCCGATAAAACGACCAAATTTGTTCTGAAATCGTTATGTTATTATAGAAATATAGACACGATTTTGTATTTTTTCGATATTGTGTTACCGCGAGTGTGTTATGGATCATGGAGCTTTCATATATTTTTAAAATATATTTTGATTTTGTATGGATTGTGAGGATTTGTTAGTGAGTGCGGATATTCTTATACAAAATATGATAATAATTCTTGTAGTATATAAATTTGGATGAACCAATGAAAAGGTTTAACAATATTTTAATAAAACTTAATTGTTTTATTATTTCTCATACTAATCTCTTTATGCTTTATGTAACGGCGAAGCACAGTATTTAGTGCTTTGCCGTTACATAATATAAGTTACTTCTAGACATTCACATTAAATGGATGGCTAGCTGTTGAATTATATTTGACACCAAATTTCCAACCAATGGACTTTGGGGAACTAAACATAAGAGAAACAATCATGCTGCCAGACCTGGCGAGGGTCTTTCAAGCAGAAGTTCTTGCTGTATTGCTGGCAAGTGAGGTTCACATTAAGAGATTTTTTTTAGAGGGTCACAAGTACTTTGCGAAAACGGGCACTCAGACATTATGGTCCATTGTGTCCTCTCTCTCTTTGTGTTATTAAACCTGTAAGGCAGCCAGTGTTTTCGATAAAAGCTAGCACCTTGTTAATTTTTATTTTTGCCGGGTTGACCTTAAGGCCATTTGCGTTGCACCATTCTTCAACGATGTCAGGGGCCATCTGCATTTTACTGTAAACAGCCCTTGTACCCGGTATCAAAATTGATATGTTATCTGCATAACCTTGAGTAATACCCTCAGTATACAGCCTTTCCAACAGTGAGTCAACTAGCATACACCACATCAAGGGCGAAAGAACACCCCCCTGTGGACATCCCTGTGTAACCGTTACTTTCACTTCGGTTTCACTATGGTTGTGTGTAATCAATGAGCAGCTTTGCAACATGTTACGAATCCACCTTACCACGGTACCATCTACACATCACATGATGGCTCGCTGCATTATCAAACGCTCCTTCTATGTCTAAGAAAGCACCAAGAGTCAAGTCCTTCTGAAACACAGCCCCTTCGATTCTTCGTACAAGCTCATGAAGAGCAGTTTCAGTGGACCTACCTTTTTGGGAAGCATGTTGAGTAATATGAGTTGACACATTAATGCTCCATCCCTTATGTATCTGACGATTAGCCACTCCATACTCTTCAGAAGGAAGGAGGACAAGCTAATAGGTCGGAAACTTTCCCGGCTTGGAATATATCACATCACCAAGCAGGACCCGAAAATTCTCTCGAGAAATGAAGTAATAAGTTCCATTCTCTCTCTTATCATCACCGGGTAAACCATGTTTGGATCAGGCGGTTTGTATAGATCAAAAGACTGTATTGCCCACTTAATCTTCGCCTGACTTATTACCCTGCCCGCCATGACCCAGTCACGACAGCATGGCGAGTGCACGGAATTAACCGGAGAAACTTCATCCAGACGTACCTCATCTATGAGACAGTTTGGAAAATGTGTCTCCAAAAGAATATTATGTGCTTCTTTTTTGGTGTCCGTAAAGGACCCATCAGGCAACCTAAGCGAGTTCAGTCTGGCAGTACGGTCCTTTTTCAAGATCCTTATCAGCCTGTCCGTCTCCCTTGTGCTGTCCATACTACTGGTGAAAGACTTATAAGAATCCAACTTGCTTTTGCGAATCAGCCTCTTATAAGTACTTTGAGATGTTGTGTATCTTGCCCAGTCAGCCTCTAGACCCGTTCTAAGAGCTTTCTAGACTATACGAAGCATGCCCAAGTCACAATTCCATTGTCCCATGATTTTCGTAAGTGGTTTCCCCTCGATACTCGGGCTATCTTCCTGTTACAGAATAAGTAAGAAAAAAACTTTAACCCCCTCCCCTTTATCTACAAACAAACATAACCTAAAAAATGAAAAAAATCGAATTTTCACAAAATTAGGGAGGGGGGAAATTATTTCGGAAATCATCTCAGAAATCATTTCGGAAATCAGGAATCATGAGACAGCATTTTTTCTGGTGGTTTCCCCCTCGAATTCAAAAATAAATAAATAAAAAAAACGCTTGGCGGTAAAAATGGTGAATTTGGTGAACTTCATACTATGCAAGCGAATTATTCTGATCAGAAAATTCATTCCCTGGCACTCATCGTGAATTATTTAAAATAAGCCAAGATTATAAAATATTGTTTTATCTATAATCTAGATATGTCATTCTTAGCAACGTAATCTCATCCATATGGTAATATACTGAATTTTATTATTATTTTTATTATTGTATAATATTTTAGGTTTTGGGACTTTTTTGCAACAACAACGATAAAAGTGAGGTTATGTGTGTGAATATGTAAAATTTATTTTTGTTTAAAATTATCGCTACTTACGGTTTCGTGACACTCTTTTAATTTATTTATAAGTTCGTTGCATTCAGAAGTATGTAAATGAGGTGATAAATCAGGATGCATCACTATTTTTTCGTTAAATTAACTTATTTGACCACTGCGGCTTTTCACTTCACTTGTAAAATAAAAATGTTAAATTACTTTGACAGATTGATTTTTGCGCGCGCTAAATGAAAAAATATATTAAAAGTTCTCATTCTCACATATAATTTCAATATGAGAAATCTACTTTATCGACAAAAAGCTTAATTTATTGCATTTAAATGTCATATTCTCATATTCGCCCCGCTGCCGATTTGTTTTTATTATTATTTTGAACACATTTTGTAAAATATTTTAATAATATTTATATAAAAAGTAATAATAAAAAATTTATAAATAACAACAAGCAATCCCAAACTGGTAAATAAAAACTAATTGTATAAATAATTCTTTTACGGGTTTATTTCGGTAATATTTTTCAGACGATCAAGAGCGATGGATTTAGAATTTGTAAAAGTAGACGATTGTTCAGAAGTGCCAGCACCACCATCAGTAAATAAATTTAAAAAATATCAACACAAAAGAACTATTAAGAAAACAGTTGTGGATGATGATAAATTCAACGATTCAAATTTCCTACAAAGTGCAGCAACCAGGAAAAGAAGTAACATTAAGTCTGAGATCATCTCATCCACCAAATTGATAGTTAAAAAAAATAAAATAGTTCCACCAACAACTGATCGAGTTGACGAACGATCATTATTTCGATGTAATTTATGCAATATTACCTATAACAAGATAAGTATTTTAGAAGTTCACGTTCGCACTCATTTTGACGATAAACCATATAAATGTTCTTTGTGTGATGATGATTTTTGGGCAGCAGACTCTTTAATCAGCCATTGTAGGGAATTGCATCAAGATGCAAAAGATAAACTTTTGTTTAACTGTCGCTTTTGCGATAAGAAATTTGAACAGGAGATTGATTTTCGAGAGCACGATACGACCCATACAAATGAGAAGCCATATGATTGCTCGGAGTGTGGTGAAGATTTCTGGTCATTGTCGGCATTAAATTCACATAAACGTATACATTTTGGTGATAAACCTTATAAATGTAACGAATGTGATCGACGATACACAAGATCCGAAGATTTAAATACTCATTCTCGCATACACAAAGGTCTGGCTGTATTTGAATGCACATTATGTGACCGAATGTTTGCTCAATCGAAAACCCTTGGCTCGCACGTGCGAAAAGCGCATCGAAACAATTTCAAATCTGATGAGTTATCTCTAATTGATTTTGTCGTTGATGGTGAGGTAAACGAACGGATACAAAATATTTCAGAGCAACCGAGACCGGACGTTTCAGGTGAACGATTTAAATTGGATGTTGTTTCAATTGTAAGAAATATTAACAGTGAAGACTGCATAGCTACAGCACAGATGATCACCAACAGTAGTTCAAATGTAGAGGTCAAAACTGAACTGATTCGTAAATATAAGTGTCCTTTTTGTGTGCTGTTATTTGTAAAAATTAAAAGCTTAGAAATCCATTGTAAACGTAATCATGAGAAAATATATAAATTGGAAGAATTGCGACAAATCGAAAGAGACGTAGCAGACGCTGTTATAAAATCCGAATTATCGAATGAAAGACCAGAGCTGACTAAAATTGCAAATGTAATACCGAAAAATCAGAACTGTCCAAGTTGTAATTTAGTTTTTCCCTCACGTTCGCTTTTAATTTCACATTTATACGATCAGCATGATGCTTCGAAACCATATAAATGTGCCGAATGTTCTATGAATTTTTCGAAATCGAAAACATTAAGCGATCATGTTACAATTCACTTAGATGCCAGTAGACATAAATGCCAATATTGTGGATTGTCTTTTCTACAAATGCATTCCATGCAAAAACATCGAAAGCGTCATGAAGGTAACAATATATTATTGTATCGCAATTATTTTAACAATTTTAAAATCTTTATTTTTAAGGACCCAATCTACGAAATTGTACAGTTTGCAACATACCGTATGCAAATCAAAAAGATTTGGATCGACATATGCGAACACATGCCGAAGGTAAACCGCACAAATGTGATTATTGTGAAAAACGATTTGCTCAATCCTGCGATAAGGTAAAACACATGAGAATACATACAGGTGAACGACCATATTGTTGTAAGGTGTGTGGAAAAACCTTTGCACATTTGACCAGCATAAAAAAGCATAATTTCGTGCATACTGGCGAACGACCATTTCAGTGTACAATTTGTGGAAAATCATTTCAACACAATAGCAACTTAGTGGTACACAATCGAACGCATACCGGTGAGCGGCCCTATCAATGTCAGATTTGTAAAAAGACATTTTACGCTTCGGGTCATTATGCGGATCACATGAAAATTCATAATGGCAAAAAAGACTACGAGTGCGACATTTGCGGCAAAAGTTTCATTCACCAAAGTAGTTTTCAAAAACACAAACGAACGCATACCGGCGAAAAACCATACCATTGTACACTATGTGATCGTCGTTTCTCTCAACCGGGCCACTATCGCGAACACATGCGCATTCATACGGGCGAGAAACCGTACAAATGTAAAATTTGTAAAAAATCTTTTCGTCGCTCTGATGCCCTACAAAGTCACATTAAAACTCATCCTATCGACCCAAAATTAAACGAACAATTAAATGAATTTATATTGGACCGGGATAATGATAAAAACAAAATACTTGAACAGCCCACCAGCTCATTCGTCAAATATCAATTATCTTATGAAATTCCTTCAATACTAAAATCAAATCCATTTGCTAATAATGAATTCGTCCTACCAACGACTTGCTCACATCCAAATATTATCGTTCATCATGATGCAACCGACAAGCTATCCGATAATTTTGTCCTATTGAAAAATCCTTCAGTTGATTCTGCGAAATCAGTTTCATCAAATCAAGCACATTATTTAAGTCATGTCATCAATTTAAACGGTTCCGCCGAACAAGTACTAAATCTGCCTGAATCAACCCAACTACCGTCAATTTTGAAAGCGGCTCATCATTCTACCGATGAAATGCTTACGACGACGACGACCACTGCTGACGATACTACCTTCAATACGTTTAGCTATAATTTTAGTTTATAAGAACAAAAAGAGTCAGATATTTGATTTTCATTTCGAAATGCAACTTATGAGGAATTATACGCAGCTCTATTTTCTGTAAAGTCAAATGCAATTGACGGGATTTCATTAGTTTATTAAAATTATATATTCTCGTCTATTCATTGTCACTTGTCGCATGTGTTTAATTCATTGTTTACTTCTTCAAAATTCCCTCTATTGTGGAAGACTGCTGAGGTACGGCCAATCCCAAAAGTTCACTCGCCAACAATCATTGATGGTTTTCGCCCAATAAGCATTTTGCCATCGCATGCAAAAGTATTTGAGATAATTTTGAGATGCCAAATGTTAGATTTTATGGCTGTTAATTGTCAATTACATGAGTCCCAGTCAGATTTTAGAAAATTTCACAGCACTACAACTTCAATGATTAATATTACAGAGTCGGTTAGAGGTTATATTGATAAGAATTTGGTATTACTTGATTTTAGTAAATTGTAAGGCTTTCGATAGCATTAATCATGTTTAGTTTTGTTATAAATTGAAGTCTCGATTCTTATTTTCAAGTAGCACATGTAATATGCTTTATTCATATCTAACGGATGATAGAAGTCAGCAGGTAGACGTTGTTGATGATGTATTCTCTGGGAGAGTCTCTATAAATTCTGGTGTACCCCAAGGGTCTATTTTGGGATCAATAATATTTAGCATATATATCGACGATCTGCCAACTACGTTAGCGACTTATCACGTGGCACATTTAGATTCGATGTTCTAGCGGAATTTGAAAATCGCAGCTTAATATACAAATAAGGAGCTTTATTTCTTATCAAATTAAACATAAAACTGCTACACCTTTTTTTCAAATAATTTAAAATGGAGCATCCAAGAAGTTTAGATTTAGATCTCTTAACATTATCAAACCTTCGTGTACAACGGATTAAACTGGTTTCTGGGAAAAGGAAAAAAAATTGTGGACTATACATGTGGATTTTTTTCAAAATCTAAAATCAACAGATTTTGATGTAAAAATTAACGAATGAAATTGATTTCTATAGCAATCGCAGCCTTTTTACATCCCCTAACGATTCCTTAACGAATTCCTGGGATTCTAAAATAGTCAGAAAAAAGACAAAAAAAATGGTGGACTATACATGGGGATTTTTTTCAAAGTCTCAAATCAACAGATTTGGATGGAAAAAATTACCGGATTAAACTGATTTCTATAGCAATCGCAGTCTTTTTACAACCCCTAACGATTCCTGAACGAATTCTTTGAATTTTAAGATAGTCAGAAAAATGAAAAAAAATTGTGTGGACTATACATGCGGGGATTTTTTTTTTTCAAAGTCTAAAATCAACAGATTTTGTTGGAAAAAATGAACGAATTAAACTGATTTTTATAGCAATCGCAGTCTTTTTACATCCCCTAACGATTCCATAACGAATGCCTGGAATTTTAAAATAGTCAGAAAACAGACAAAAAAAATTGTGGACTATACATTCGATTAGAGAATGTCAAAACACGTTGCGATTGTTGTGGAATGCAGTATTCAGTTAGTTAATTTTTTCATCGAAATCTTTTCATTTTCACAGGAAATTCCTGTGATTTATCGTTTTTTTTGCATGTTTCCTGAATATTTTAGAATCCAGGGATTGCGATTAGAAAGCATTAAAAATGTCAATGAGTATGTATAGGATTTAGTTTAAAAGCGAAAGAATATAATGTTGTTGAAAATAATTTTTTTGTTTAATTATTTTAGTAATGAAACAATTTTTGTTTTTTTGATTTTGTATACGTTTCAAAAATATTTTATTATCCTCATCAGTACATTATCTTCAACTAAAATTAAAATATATACGTTACTTTTTTAAACTATATAAAGCCATAATCTAAAAATATTTAGTTATACAATGAGTGGCCACATCTTTGGGAAGCTAAATTAAACCTTGCATTTTGTATAGAAAATTCAATGTTTAATTTAGCTTCTAAAAATTTCGCCACCTCATTGTGTGACTATAATATTTTTAGATTATGATAAAGCTTATGATATGTAACTAAATTTATGTGTGCTGAGCACGCATTGAACACACTGCAAATTCGCCACTGATTTATATATATATATAATATATGGAATGGTTAAATTATGCTTTGGTTCTTTTGACAGGTATATATATGAACTAACTAGAATATACCCAGAGCTAAAATCTATATAACTACGTATATAGATATAAGATCCCTATAACGAACAGACAATATTATATTGAAGACTTTGATTGTTTCATTTTGTTTTTTTCCTTAAATGCGGTAACTAAATGAAAACCTGTAATTATACCATTTTCTAAGAAAGGAGATTTTTTTCTATGGCAACACAATAGACATCATGTGGTATAAGAAAATATACGTTGGTTTTTCATTTAAAACTATATAATGTAAATTATTGCAAATCCGACGGTAAAAATTAATGTTTTTTTTCTGTATTGTTTCACACCAATTTATGGTTAAAAAGTAATTTATAAAATTTTAAATAGTTTATTATATAGCATATTGATGCTTGTGGTTTTTGCTAAGCCGATCCTTTTATTATTTTACAAAATAAGCTTTATTTAAATCGAAAACTATTTATATATATACATTTTAGGCATCCTTTGACACAGATTCATTATAATTAGTTCACTTCTGTTCGACATTATACATTTATCAATGAAATATATATATATATGTATATAAGTCATTCTATTATGCTACCTATATCGACTTTTAATCTTCTATTCATAAATATACATTCGAAATTCTTGGATTTATGAAATTTACTTCAATGAAAAATGTTTTATGCGAATTGTATACCTACCTATAAAGTAAGATGATTAAGCAAATTGACCGCATCTTATTCAGAATGGTATTCAAATCAATATGCTAATGAACTGTGCATCGTTCATATCTGACTAAATATATTATATAGAATATTCTTATTAATTTTATTTATATACGGGTATAGTAATAAATCTTGTAATCGCAATAAAATTTTGAAAAATAGAAACAAATTAAAATATTTTTTTTACTTCTTTTAGAATTCTAAACCGAAAAATAAAAAAAAACAATTGTCTGTCCGTCCGTCTGTCTGTATGTCTGTCCGTCTGCACTATAAAGTCACCACAGAAATAGAAAGTTCTATAGTTTTGATAAAATCTTGAAATTTTGTTGAGATGGGTTTTTGGTGTGCCGATTGCTTTATTATTACTTATTATGAATTATTTAATCAAACTTTATTAGTTATGTTTTTTTTATTAAATTGTATTTTACAAATTTAATTATGAAATCAAGAAAAAAAAACAAAACCATTTTTTTTTTCAATTATTGGATTTCGTTGGATTAATCATTACATTAATATTAATATTTAGTCGGATATCCAAAAAAAAATTAAAATAAATTTTCTTAAATTGTAATTTTACAATTAAATTATCATTCATTTCACGACGTTTCGATGTTAATTTGTCTTCATCATCAGGATTACAAAGATTATTATTATTAAAAAAAAATCTTGATAAATATTATCCAAATTCAATGTGTCTTGCTGAATATTAAAACATTTATTTTTTTATTTCAATTGACTCCTTCATTTTTCGTTTAAAAGTATTTTATTCTATTTTTTAAATTTAAAAATCTCAATTTATTGAATGATTATGTTGAATATAGAATAAGCAACTAAATCACTATGTTGATTATTTTGTTTTGTTATATGATAATTATGGTTGTTCATTCTATACTTTTTATATATATTTTTTATTCCGATATAAATTCCATCATAATTTGATCATTTGGTGTTTTATCTTTTAATTTTGAATACAGTAATCTATTTGATGTTTTGGTATTTTTTCCAACAAGACTTATTTTATGATTTTTCAAATAGTGGCGAATTTTTTCAAATTTTACTCGATCAATGGACGTGTTACATATGCCCTGCAAAAATAAGCAAAATTTCACAAAAAACCTGCATGGTGAAAGCGAGAAAAATATTTGCTCGGAACATTCAATGAATAAACTGCAATAATTTGAAATAATTGCAGAAAATAAAATGATTTATAAAAAATTATGATTTTATAAATATGCAACAAATTATTTGGATTTAATTATAAATGAGTCCTGAGACTCTTCTATGAGGAAGCGTTTCAAATTTGTTCTATGAGGCTAAGGGTTAATATAAAAATTAAAAGTAATTATATATACAGGATATGACAATCTATATTGCCGAAAAGTAACTTGTATATAATTTACATGTGAATAGATAAATAGAATGAGTATCGATATTTATTATATCAAATATTTAATTTGAAACCTTTTAGATTTAGACAATTTTATGTGATGAAATATTTACTTTAATAAATATTTGTTACGTCATTGACATTTTTAGTCTTTACTATATTTTAGTACTTTTTATGTACCTCTTGGGAGTGGCTTTCTATAAAATATGAAACTTCATGGGCGTTTTCTATCTGTATATACAGTAAATTTACAGTATTGCTATATGTATTGGAAAAGCATGTGCCCTTTTTATTATGATATTATACTTTGCTTTATTGCTGCGTACACTCGCAAGCAAAATCTATATATTTGTAACTTTGTAAAAATCGAATATATAGTGGTACTCTTTAGTTAAATATAGTTGATTTATTTTTACAAACTGAAGTTTCAGTAGTCGCATTTCGAAATGACATATTATAAAAACAATATCTAAGCTAAGTTCAAAAAGTTCCACATATATATTATATAATTAATATACAACCTATATATTTTAATCAAAGATAATGGAAATGTAGATAAGTCTACACAAGAAAATGATAGCTAAAAATAGCTTCCACGGACAAACATATAGCTATAGTGTATGTCGGTTGCTATGTAAAATTAAATTTGATCGTGGCGACGTAAAAAAAACGTAGCGGCAAAACAGCCGTGTCTACATATATATATTTCCATTATCTTTGATTTTAATGTTGTAAATGTATAACATTTATGGATTTATTAATATAATTTAGATATTTTGCCGACAAGTTTTAAATTATGATATATTTTCAAACCATATTGGAAATATGTTTCTAGTTTCAGTTAGTTTCAGTTAAGTACGCAAAAATTTTAAGGGGTTATAGGGGAATCCTAGATGAACAAAAAATCGTTCTATGAGTAATGAGAATCCAATTACTTGAAGCCCTATACCGCAAATTTTGAATTTTCCTACTTTGTACTTAATCAATCAAATTTTATTATTTTCGTATAATTAACAAGCTTTCATTCCATACCTACTACAACTCTAATAGAAA
>JANSTW010127663.1:0-28290 GCA_027564275.1 Diadocidia ferruginosa | reverse complement strand
GTTTTAATATTTTATAACTTAAAAATTTTTTGACAATTTTACTGCTGATTTTCTGAATTTATTGTTTTTAATATATGTAGATATATTTTTATATTAATGGGTTTTCATTCATTTAAATGTATATTTAAATTTTCTTTTTAGCTTTGTGTTTTTACTATTTAAATTATAATATAATATGTTTGTTCTTCTATTTTTCAATAGGCTTCAAATTATATTAATTTTAATTTTCTCCGCGGAATTTTTCCTTTTCTCTAAGTTAAACACAATAAAAAATATAAAAACTTTTTTCTCTAAATTTTATCAGACGCGCGATTTGTTTGCAAAAGAAAAACTCTTCATTATCTATAATATGTAAATTTTCTTAAAATTTTCGTTTTAATTTAAATTTGATTTTCTTTTCGATTTTATAGTTTATATATTTTGCTCTTCTATTTTATATTTATTAAATTAGGTTACACCACTTACAGTCATTATTTTTTTTTTTTTGGAAAAAATGAATTGACACGACAACAACGATCTCATATATTATACAACAACCCGGAACAAAAATTTGGATTTACAAAACATTTTTGTAATTATTATTTGTGTGAGGTGTTTGTGTGTGTGTGTAAAGGTGTAATTATGTCGAAATGAAAATATTTTAGCGAACATTATGTTTGTTTTTAAATATTTTTTTGTTTTGTTTAAATTTTGCATAAATTTATTTTATTATTTTTTAAATATCATTATGTTTTAATTAAAATTTATAACCGTCCGTTGGTATGTTTGGAGTTTGATTAAATTGATATCCAGTTTCGTCAGCTGATGGTCCTATGTTACTCTCTTCAACCTGGAATTTATTTGAAAATTAGTTAAGTGAATCGAGAAAAAAAATGTTTTGGTTTTTCGACCGAAAATATTGCAACTTCTTATGGGAATATTCCAAACATCTCTAGAAAACTTCTCTTGCTTAGTAAGACCGCTAAGCTGGAGAAGTTTAAATAAAAAAACAGTCAATATATTATGTTTATTGTATTTATTTGACGTTTCGTCTAATATACAGGCATCATCAGGGTCTAGAATTAATTTACAAAACGTTATAAAACTTAAGTAAATGGTTTTGTAAATTATTTCTAGAGTTGAAGATGTCTATATATTAGACGAAACGTCAAATAAATAGAATAAACCGTCTATTTTTAATTTAAATTAAACCCGTAAAGCAAGAGAAGTTGGTATAATATTTCGATAATAAAGGAAATATTTGTTTTCTACACTTACATCGTCCGAAAAGAATTGCTCAATGATGTCATAAGCTAATTTATATATTTCAATATTTTCATGATTTTGCAATTCCTCAATTTTTGCCATGCCATCACATTCCTCAATCATATTAGCAATATGTTCGACATTCGTTCCAGCCATTTTTAACATGTTATTGATTCCGTCCAGTACAACCTAAACAAATTAGAAGCAAATTAATCACACCGTCACTTCCACGGCGCATACAATTCAAAACTTACATTTATAACTTGGGTATCCTTGCATGTTAATAGATCACAAAATGGTGGTATGGCTTCGTCAATAATCAATTGAGCCACTTGATCTCTATTACCACTTATTGTGAGATTACTAATAGCCCAAGCAGCTTCTTTCTGTGTTTGAAATTCGCCAGTTCTTAAATTGACAATAATTTTCGGTAAAAGTCCAGCATCTATGACGGCCTGCACTTGCGATTGATTGCCAGCTGTTATATTTGATAAAAACCATACGGCCTCCTTTCGGATCTTCTCCTTTGGATGGGTCAATAATGTCGGGAAATATGATAATGCATCACAATTCAAAACTACTTGTGTCTGTTCGTCCGAACCCGTCACTATGTTACCGACGGCACGTAATGCGGCCGTCTGTACCTTAACTTCAACATGTGCTAATAATGGGATTAATTTCGGTACAACGCCACTGTCGATAACCATTTGAATCTGTTCGTTTCCGCCATCGGTCAGATAGCTCAGTGCCCAAACTGTATCGACCAAAATGTTGACGTCTGTGTGATGGATTAAAACATTCAGGGCTGGCAAAATGTCTAGAATTGTGGATGTTGGTGGTGGCGGTTCTTTATTTCGACATAAATTTACAATGACCCAAGTAACATTACGTAAAAATGAAATTGGAATATCGGGCTTAATAAAAGATAATAGAGGTTGAACGACGCCATGCTTTATAACATAATCTCTTAACAGAGGACCATCGCCAATAATATTTCCTAAAGCCCATACAGCTTGCTCGCACACGCTGGGCGCTGGCGACGACAATAATTGTAGAAATAATGGTACGGCACCGGCCCGTACAACTTGATTTGTTTGTTCGGCCGTGCCAGACGCAATGTTAGTCAGAGCCCATGCAGCCTCAAATTGTAACATTGTATGATCGGCTCGTTCCAAGCATGTCACCAATATTGGCAAAATTCCACTTGTTATTAAATCGTCTATTGGTGGATTTCGATCCGAAGAGAGTAATTTACGAGCCGCCTGTACGGCCGCCAATTGCTTATCTGGATCTCGATCATTGCCAGCATTTTCGACTAATTTCTTTAAATTAATGGTTGATAGACAATCATCGTCGTCGGTTGAATCTTGAACGGGTACGTTGCGACGTTTCAAAATGATTTCGTCACGTTTGTTTTTACGCAGCTCCACAGTCACTTCATTGCGACGTCTTCGCATTTCCTGTGAACATTTAAAAAGATTAAAATAACCAATATATTATCGTCATCTTTGGAAGTCGTCCATGCAACTTATACATTAGAAGTCACCAGGGGAAAACCACTTACGGAAATCATGGGACAAATTCTTTCGGAAATCACGGAAATCATCTCAGAAATCATTGCCCACTCGAGAAGTCAATCAGATAAATTATTTTGAGGAGATATTGATGTCAAAGAAATCATTGTATAGCAAACTTCTAGAATTCAAGTAGAATACTAGATGGGTAGGTAACCTCCGTGGAAAATCTCAGAAAAGAAGTTATCAGGAATTCTTGGAAGTCTTTTGCATGGTTGTTGAAAGCACTGGCAGATTTTTTGGAAGTTATAGAAGGTCTTTGGAAGTCTTATGGAAGTTTCGGAAGTCTGTTGGAAGTCTTTTGGAATTCTTAAAAGTTTTTTACAAGGTTGTTGGAATGTCTTGTGGAAGTGTTTTGGAAGCCTTACAAGTGAAGTCTTGAAAATCTTTTGAAAACCTTGAATGTGATTTGGAAGTCATGGAAGTCTTTTGGGGGTCTTTTGGAAGTCTTTTTGAAAATTAGAAATCTTTTCTTTGAAAGACTTCGGTAAATTTTAGAAGTATTTTGGAATTTCTTTGAAGGTCTTTGGGAATTATTTAGGAAATCTATTGGATGTCTTAAAAATATTTTGGAAGTCTTGGATGTTCTTTGCATGTCTTTTGGAGGTTTTTTGGAATTCTTGGAAGTTTTTTGCAAGTTTGTTGGAAGGCCTGGAACATTTTTGGAAGTTATAGAAGGTTTTTGGAAGTCTTGAAAGTTTCGGTAGTTTTTTGGGATTCTTAAAAGTTTTTTTACAATGTCTTGTGGAAGTGTTTTGGAAGTCTTAAAATTTTTTTGAAAACCTTGGATGTAATTTGGAAGTCATGGAAGTCTTTTGGAGGTGTTTTGGAAGTCTTTTTGAAGATTGGAAATATTTTCTTTGAAAGTCCTTGGTAAATTTTGGAAGTATAATGGAAGTTCTTTGGAGGTCTATTGGAAGTATTTTGGAAATCTATTGGAAATCTTAAAAATATTTTGGATGTCTTGGATATCATAAGATTCACAAAAATTTTATGGAAAATATAAATAAGAGAAATATAGGAAAACGCGAAAATCATTGCGGAAATTGCAGATATCATTTCGGAAATCAGAAATCATGGGATAAAATTTGGTCTTTTAATTTCCTCCTCGGGTAAAGGAATTTGAAATACCTACAAGCAATAAAGAAAAGATTTGCCAATGCTGGGCATCGAGATTGGGTAAACCCCGTATTTTCCATAGAAATCATTATGGGAGGAGTAATTGATTTCATATAAAAGTACAATTTAAAAATTGAGGTGGGGCAAAATTTGGTTTTTTCCATATTTTAGGGAGGGGTGTGCCCAAAAGAGCTATAATAGTGTACTTCAACTATAATTCGGCTATTCCTCGAGATAGAGGAACAAACTACATTTTTTTAAGGTCACGACTTGATTTTACAAAAATCTAAATTACTTTTTCCTGAATATCATCATCATCGAGTCCTTTACTCCAAAGCGAGGAAGCATAGGGGCCATTTAATTCTTTTTTCTATCTTATACCAAAGTATTCATTGACGACCATATCAATGGTGGAGTGTTGTCAGCAACTCGCACTGGTATTGTATTAAAATTTGTTTATGTGGTCATCATCATCGTGTCCTTTACTCCAAAGGGAACATTTCACCCTTTTTCTATTATACTATGGTAGGTCTGTTAGTGAAGAATAATATTTGCGATAGAAAAATGAGAAACATCAATAGGAGGTGCTTAGAATTTCGTTCTGTTCATGATAATTTCAGATGATAGACAAACAATTCTTTCACATGAAATTGAAAAGTTTCCAAGAATTTTTGCTCTTTTTCTGTGCTTCGACACGTGGTAGATATAAATTTGCAAATTTTCCAATAAAACATTGTTGCAGTCTCTCTCTAGACGTAGATATTAATGAATAAATTTAAATTTATTTTTTTTTCAATGCAAACAACACACATGTAATATTTGGATTTCTTTTTATAAAAAATTATTTTTTTATTATTATGAATCATCGTTCTATAATTATTGTGACGCGAACATGAATTGTCATTATCAATATTATCGCTAGAAAAATGTTAAGACAGACCGCAATTTTAATTTTTAATTTCATTAAACATTTTCGGCCAAAGGTTGACTGACACACACAATGTCCAATAGAGGAGCAATAGTCCAATGGCATCGACGAATTTTCATAAAGTACGTAGTTATAATATACAAAACACCTTGACACTATAAATGAAGCAACAACAACAACAAAAATTCAATATTCATGTTTGGTGTTTGTATTACCCGAAATTTATTGCAACATTTTATTTATTTTAAAACCCAGCCATTTAAAAAGATTTTTTTTGCTTTCTTTAAATAAATCCTTTGTTCTGTTCGCTCTGCTGTAGCCGCAATAAAACACAGCAGCTCTCCTCCACACATCTTATCAATAAAATTATAAATTATTTGTTTGTGATAGCAGAATTGTCTGCGATCAAATACTCATTTTAGTATAAACATAAATACAAGAAAAAGTGAAAGAATTTTATGTCGCGCCGAGTTAATTTATTTAATTAATAGACTGGAATTTTTCACATGAACTGAGATAATTTATGCGAAGTTTTCTGTGTCGCAGAAATTTAAAATTACATCTGATAAAGACTGTGGAAAGGTTAATAATTGGGATCGGGTACAATTAGTAAACATCTATTTTGGATTATATTGAAAAAATACTTACATCCTGATCTTTGCCTTTATTTTTGAAACCTTGAAGACGATTTTTCGCCTGCGGATCTGTTGACGCCATTTTGACAAACTTATTCTCGGTGATGGGGACACCAGTCTTTTCTTTTGTAAATATTGAAGTAACTAACGAAATTAATAAATAATTTTCTTGATTAGATTAACCATACACTTTCATTAAAGACATTTATCATAAAATAAATAAAAGATCGATTAGCCTATCATGCAAATTAAGAAATATAATAAATTTTTACCACAAGAAAATTTGTCAATTTATATTTGCGGACACTCACGTTGTCTACCGAATCGTTCAATTTTAGCCAGCAGAGTGTGAATCCACCTGAAGTTAGCGGCGATTGCAGTGCATTGCAATGGTGTGCGTGCGTGCAACCGATTTAACGAAGGAAGTTGAACCGTTTAAATATTACCGGATAAATTGATTTTAGCGCAAATTTTTAATTTAACTTCATAATTTAATATAAAATTATTAAAAAACATTGATTTTTGTTATTTATATAAAATAAAACTTTTTATTAAATTGTATATAAAATTAATTTATTTATTATAATATACCGTTACTATGGATATTTTATTATTTTATATATATCCATTAGCTACGCATATCTATAATAGTTGTTAATACCGCATTTATCGATCAAACATATTCAAAATAATATATAGCAATTTTTATCAAATTTAATTGAAAAATTCTCAAACTTAAATCGACATAACTCACTCAAATAAAATGCTTACGAAAAAAGATAAACTATTAATAAGACCGTGGATCGATTTAAAATATAAGAATCATCGTCGTAAAGTATGTAGATAAGTATAAAATTTTAATAGGTATATTTTTATTTTATATATATTTTAACCCTGCGATACCCAAAAACTAAAATATTTAATCTTAAACTAATATATTTAGTTATATATAAAAATTTGTAACATGAAAAGAGACTGTGTAAACATTAAATTTATGGATCTATTTTTTTTTTAAACCCAAAAAAAATACAATTGCGATTTATCGATGCTTTTTTGTCTAACGATATAAACAACCCTGATGACCAAATCGAACATGCAATATGTGAAATCAAAGGTAATTTAATATCCTATAAGTTAGTGAAATTAGATTCGCGTCAATAAATCATTTTCATAGTAAAAAAAGAAGTACTAGTTATGGCTTATTTTCATATAATTCAACTCAATTGTTGTTGTTTTCTGTACAAAATTCTGGGGTTTATTTGTCTCTATCTTTTCACGAAATCGCGTATTGACGCGTCTCTAGTAAATTCTAGTACTTCTAAGTGAAATAACCCAAAAGTATAAATATTATAATTTATAATTTTTATGTTACGACCAAAAAGGTTCAAACAAACTACCTAATTTGGTCCGAAAACCGTTCTTGGGACTTTTTTTGAGAGACACTGCGGTACCAAAACACACAAAAAAAATCAAGAGTCGCTTTGTTGGGAATTTGTGCACTTTTCCCATACAAAGAATTTTATCTTTCCTAGTCCATTAATTTTCTCTAATATTTCCTACTGATTCCCCAATTTCTATACACACACTGAAATTATCCTGGATTTTTTGCCAGATACTAAAAACAACATGTTCGAAATTTGTGGCATATACACAAATATATAACTATTTAATTATTATTATAACTTTTTAATATTTAATTGTTGAAGGAGTATAATAAAATTGTTAAAACATATTTACTTGAAATTATAATTTTACTATCCACTTTTTATTTAATTTAAATATTTTATCACGTTCAATACGCGATAACAATTTTGTGTTTTTGAAATTATATCTCCAATTTTGACATATTGGTAATTTTCGGGACTAGTTTATAAACTTCCTGTGGGTTATAACAATTCCACAGTGATGTCTATTCTTTTTTATAGTATAGTTTTATTGAATAAATCAAAAAAATAAATAAATAAAATAAATTTGAAAAAGAGAAAAGTTTTCTCATTTTTATCTAATTTTTTGTTGAATTCATGCACAGGAAATCCATAACTCACAAACCGTGCATATTTTATTTTATAACTGAAACTGACAAATATGTTTTCTGCATCAAAACGATATTAATACTTTGATAAACATTAAATAACCTAAAAAAGAAAAACATATAAAAGAAAAAATCCTTATTTATAGTTCTTTTGGCACCAAAATTTCAGGTTGCTTCCAGAATTTACGTTCAAGAAACTGCTTTCTAACTCTTTTTTGAATGTATTTACTATAACCATTAGCAGATATTTTTGAACAAATAATTTTTACTTGTGAGTTACATGATCGAAAATGTGAAAAAATTACCTTTTCGGGCTTTTTTGGACATCCAGAAATAGTGGCGCCAATTCAACCAAATGATTTGGGGGACACGATTTTTTTTTACATATGAAACATATATTGTGGGGTTATATAGGCTACTTTAAGCCATTTAATGTTACTTTTAGCACTGTTTTTATGTATATTATTTTCCAAATCACTTTAATAACTATTATAAATTTATATACATTTGCACTTAATTCTAATTAGCAATATAAGGTTAGTTTTATGATATTTTAAATGTCTCTTGTCAAAGCAGCTTCGGAAGTATTCTTAGAATCAACATGATTCTGAAAAAATCTCAACTGGAAATAGTAATTTTTGACGATTGGTGGACTCGACGAACAAACCTTTAATATTCATTAGTTGACTCAATATTTAACTGATGAGCATTGCATCATTAAAAAAATTTTAAACTTTACTTGCTAAAATCTATGTTTAATTCATCTATATTATGTATATATATTTTTGTATCTTTTTTCAATTTTGCATCATTGTCTTTTTTTAACAAGATTACTTGTAATATGGGAGCTTACTTAGTATATTTATATATTAAATCCTTAAGGGCACAGCTCCCTCCCCGGCCCTTATACCCTTCCAATTGGCGCCACTGTCTCCAAAGAGTAAAATCTGGCCTCGATATGAAAAGTATAGTGTGAAAAAAAAATTCAATTTCCCTACAATTTATTACGAAATATTTATTATTTAGTCTAAAATTTATGACGGCATAAAAAAATTCAAACTGGGTTCTTTCAGAAACTGAAGTCGGAATTTTGTTTACATTTATATCTAAAATTAATTTTAAGTTACCGTTTTCAGGTTTTTAAATGGTTATAAATATTTACTTCCTATAATGTTTTTTTTAAATAAAATAAAAAAAATTGTCAGCAATTATTTATCTACGAAATCATAAATTTTAATATATTTCAAAAAAATTATCGTATGTATAACTATATAAAATTGGTTTTCATGCAAACGTGTAATATACAGGTACAAAGTGCTGGTCCTGTTATTGACTTTCGACCACCAACTAGCCATCCACATGTTACGGTAAAACTGAAGAAAACGCAGAGGGAAATTGAACGTTTGGCCGAAATAGAACGTGAAAATCGACGTCTTTTACAGCGACTCGGTCAAATTATGAATACAAGTAGATTGGAAAATTTCTGGAACAATCCTCGTCCAAAGTAATAAACTAACGGACATATGAGCCTTTAATTTTGAAGGTGACTTGAAATATAAATAAAGTTTACTATAACATCTTTTCTAATCAAAATATTGACTAAAATAGGTCTTAAATGTATATAATATCTTTTATTTAAGAAATTTCAAATGCAATGTATTGAGAACACAATTAACATATTGAGTATGAATTTTTGTAATTAAGAGATACCGATTAAGATGTAATTAATGTCCTAATCCTTTTTTTTATTAACTCGCAAGCCACTTTCAAAATCAAAATAAACGGCTATAATATATTAATAAATTATATAAGAATTTATATTATAATTTTATCGTTATATGTTATAGTTTCTTAAATAGAGATACAATTTACAAAAATCGTCCAAAAACTTCATCGCAGTTTGAAAGGTTGGATAGTTTTAACGCAGTTATAACATCTACGAAATCTCATTCAGCCCAATATTCATCCAGCAAAGCTGACGTATCATCGCAAAACGACTCAGAAAAACGTACGGGTTCATCGGCACGATGTCCAACATGTAGTGGCAATCCTTTTAAGAAAAATCAAGTAATAAAACATTTTTCAATTTATTGTAAAAATAATAAGAGTTTAAATTCAAACAGATATATCCCGAAGAGCGTATACCTTGGGAGAAACCTAAGAAATCATGGAATAAGAAATTGACAAACAATATGTCAACATCCGGTCATAAATGTTGTTCTTATTGTTGTTCTTAAGATCGAAACAGTTATTTTATACATATAACTATGTGCAATTAATTAATATTTATACATTTATTTAGACTTTTTATATGAGCTTAATTAATATTATAAAATATTGATAACTAGGTTTTAAGTAATTTATTCAATAATTCACTTTACAATATATATGTATTATTATAATAGTATTTTATGGAAGTAAGATTTATGAATGAAAATAAATTTGTAATTTGTATACAAAAAAAATGTAGTTTAAATTTTATTAAATGGTACTTTCTTGCCTTTTAATTTTTTGTTGTTAATATTGAAAAACAGAGGCGAATTACAAATAAGAGGTTCTCGATAGAGTCTGTTATATGTGTTTAACATTTTTAGAATAGGGACATTTTATCTTTTTTTAGCGGTTTAAGCTTGGTAAAGCCTTTGGGCGTTATGTCTTTGGGTGTTATGTCCGGTCACCGCTCATTTTTCACGAAATAGCGTGTTGTCGCTAGTCTTTCTGCATAGCTAGTACTTCTAACAATATATAGATAAAAAATAGTACCGCATTCAACAATATTTGAACCGAAAAGATGGGAGATACCATTTTTTGCCTTGATGCGATACAGATAAGACTTTCGTTAAGTTTTTAATTTGTATAGAATGCGCCATCTACAGGCATTTTCATCAACTAGCATAAAGTAAACGTCATCCGTCAACTTGTGTGCGAAAAAAACCTTGTCGTCCTGGAATTTTTTTATTGTGAAAATTGTGAAAATGCTAGCTCTTTTTAATCGGATTGCACTAGTTTAGTCAAAGAATAGTTAATTAAAGATTTGCCAAATATATTTCTACGCAATAACACAGAGGGATACGGAGGCATCTGCCACAGAATGGCACCACCAGGCAATGGAATTTTCGTTGTTCGTGGTGAAATGACCACTCTGATGACTGCCATGAAAAGGGGCGCTCGTTGGAATTCAACATCATATCAGGCAATTAATTAAATTTTCTGTTCTACTAACTCGTTAATTTAAAAACTGCAGTTTGAACTTTGGTTTCATATTTGCAATTAATCTTATCGATGTCTTCTTATAGTGGCCTCGATTTGCTGGCCAACATATTAATTTAATTATCTCACATTAGACTAAATCGTATTTGTTTACAGGAAGAAGATCAAGATTCGCTGATGAAAGAGTTTATTGACTTAAAGTCAACGTTAATACAAATAGAAGATTTACGACTGATTGAACCGAACATATTTTTGGGACCATTTTTAGATGTAATTAGATCAGAAGAGACAACAGGTCCCATAACAAGTCTTGCATTGTCTTCGATTAATAAATTTCTGTCATACGGATTGATTGGTTTGAACAATTCTAATTGAGAAAAATACATTTTATTTTCTGATAATTTTAGATCCAACACATCCAGCCTTAGCAGCAACAGTTGAAAATATTGCCGATGCAGTAACACATGCCCGATTTGTGGGCACGGATCAAGCATCTGATGGTGTAGTTTTAATGAAAATTGTTCAGGTACTGCGGACGTTAATGCTAAATCCCGAGGGAAGTGCACTGACCAACGAAAGTGTCTGTGAAGTTATGCTGAGCTGTTTTCGCATTTGCTTTGAGCCACGTCTTAACGAACTGTTACGACGAACTGCCGAACATGCACTTAAAGATATCGTGCTGCTGTTATTTATGCGTTTGCCGCAATTCGCCGAGGAACGCAACGGTGCTGGAATAATTAAAAATCTAAAAATGATCGCCGGCGCAATTGATCAGTCGTCGAAAAAAAGAAAATCAAAATTAAATAAAATTGCTGCCATTCAGGCAAAGCATAAGAATGCGGCCGTACGGAAAACTTCGGTTAATAAAATTGATGAGGCTGATCAAGCGTCACCCAGTCAAACATTACAAACATTAAAACCCCCTGTTTTGGCCACAACGCCAGCAACACCTGGCGTAAATATTGTCGATATGCAAGGAAAAATTCTACAATCACCAAATCCTTCAACAAATCAACTGCAGTCATTGGACACATCACCGTTAACGTCTAATGTTGACATTGACGGGGCCGATGAACCACCTGCTGAACTATTGTCAAATGAAAAGGAACAACTTCTACTCAAGCAAGATTCAATAGAAAATGATGCTGATGTCGAAGATGATCTAAATGAAGATGACGCAAAGTCTGTGGAAAGTGAAAATCGTAATTTACAACAAAAAGGTGAAGATTTCGTCAATTCAATGGGCGTTCGATTTACCCCACAGTCAGAAAATGGTGAGCCTGTCCATGAAGCTATTTGTTTTCGCTCAATTATTTACTTTCAGAAATGGTCCCGTTAATTCCGTATGGTCTGCCATGCATCCGAGAGCTATTGCGTTTTTTAATCTCATTGTGCAATCCACTGGATAAACAAAATACCGATACAATGATGCACATGGGACTGAATCTGTTAACAGTGGCGTTAGAGGTGGGCGCCGATAGTATTGGCAAGTATGACACATTATTGAATCTAGTCAAAGATGACATGTGTAAGAATCTATTTGCTGTATGTTGTTTGTATATTGTGAATTTACCAATTTCTAATTCCAATTTATTTTCAGTTGCTAAATTCGGAGCGTTTAACCATCTTTGCAGCCGACCTTCAAGTCTGTTTCTTACTATTCGAATCGTTAAGGTCAAATTTGAAATTTCACTTAGAATATTATTTAGCCAAATTATTTGAAATTATTGCAAGCGAGAATCCACGTACTCAATATGAAATGCGTGAGCTTGCCCTAGACAATCTGTTGCAATTCCTGCGGATACCCGGGTTTGCCGCTGAATTGTACATAAATTACGACTGTAACTTGTATTGCACAAATTTGTTGGAAGATTTAATCAAATTATTATCCAAAAATTCATTGTCCGCTACACAAACCGTGTATAGCATACATCAGCTATCGCTGGACGGTTTAATAATAATAATGGAAAATATTGAGAAAAATTATGTCGCCTCAAAAACAGGCAAGACGCTTGTTGGACGCCACTCTAGAACGAATTCAAACGCCGATAAAATTGTTGTGGACCGAGCGGACAGTGCAAGTGGTGGAGAGGAGAGCAGTTTGTCGGGCGTGGAGAATATAAACAATTATATAAATATATTGCAAAATGCAAACAATCGGAACGCTGTACCGTTTCACGTTTCTCCCGATCAATTGTTGGAAATAAAAAATAAGAAAAGGGTAAACGACTAAAAACTCCGTTTGAAAAAAACTAAAGGCTTTAATTTTTATAGATTTTAACCCAAGGCACCGAACTGTTCAATCAACGTCCCGACAAGGGCATACAATTCCTACAAGAAAACGGCATTCTCAATGCCACCCTCGATCCGATGGAGGTGGCCCAATTCTTACGGTCAAATTCCGGCCTGGACAAAACGATGATTGGCGACTACATTAGCAAGAAGAAAAATGTCGAAAGTCGCATTTTGGAAACATTTGTCAAATCATTTGATTTCACAAATATTCAAATTGACTTGGCTCTGCGTCAATATTTGGAAACGTTTCGATTGCCCGGTGAAGCGCCGCTAATTTTTTTGGTTATGGAACATTTTGCTGATCATTGGCATGTAAGACACTGTACCAGACTTGAGTAAAATATAAAATTTTGATTGAATCAAATCAAAAATTGATTTTATCGAATCAAATCGGAAAAATGTTGATCGAATCAAATCTGATCTAATCAAATGTTGATCGAATCAAATTTTGATCGAATCAAATCTGATCGAATCAAATTTTGATCGAATCAAATCTGATCGAATCAAATCAAAAATTGATTTTTTCGAATCAAATCGGAAAAATGTTGATCGAATCAAATCAAAAATTGATTTTATCGAATCAAATCGGAAAAATCTTGATCAAATCAAATCTGATCTAATCGAATCAAATCAAAAATTGATTTAATCGAATCGAATCAGAAAAATTTTGATCGAATCAAATTTTCAATCAAAAATTGTTTTTTGATCGAATTAAAATTTTGATTTGATCAAAAACATTTTTTGATCGTTCATATTTTGTTTCGATTAGAACCAATTTGATTTGACCGTTGATCGATTATCTGATTTTTAGCAAGTTTGCACTGTACATATACATACATATATCCTATTGCTATTTTCATGCCAATTTCAAAATTGCCGTTAAAATGATCATGGAATCACCATAACAGCTAACCAACATCACATTATTCTGTTTTTCAGAAACTAAACAACGAACCTTTTGCCAACACCGATTCAGCGTTCCGGCTGGCCTATGCCATCATCATGTTGAATATGGATCAGCACAATCATAATGCAAAACGCCTGAACATTCCAATGACGTTGGAAGATTTTCAGAAAAATTTGCGTGGCCTAAACGGTAACGGAGACTTCGATCAGGAGATGCTGAAGAGTATTTTCAATGGAATCAAGTGAGTTTTTTCCAGTGAACATTTCACAAACTTTTACCCGAATTGTTTCCGTTTTCGACTTTTGGCCAGAATTTTCGCATTTTGTCCCACTGTGGTATGAGGTGATTGAATCAAATTCGATGTCGAAAAATACAAAAGTTATTGAAATTGAATATGACTTCCATATGACTTCCATGACTTCCATATGACTTCCATCGAGATTGTCCCAGGACTTCCACATGTGAGTACCCCCTCGGGTAATCACCTATGAAAGTCTTGGGACATCTCTTTGGAAGTCTTTGGAAGTCTTTGGAAGTCTTGGAAGTCTGTGGAAGTCTTAGACGTCTTTTGTAAGTCTTTGGAAGTAATTTTAAAATGAAAGTCTGTGGGACAAATTTTTTCCAGGTGGTTACCCCCTCGGAAATTTTAGATAATAATTTTCGATCAATTTCAATCACTTCGTTCCAGGATTGTATTTTGAGTTGTAGAAAATATTGAATTTTTTCGATATTTATACCAGAAAGTCCTTTTTTAAAGATTTCTCATAAAATTTCGATAAAAATGTTCATGATTTGCAAGATTTCTTTTAAGTTCCTTTTAATATTTTTGGGAAATTTTCTTTATAAAATCTTGATCTACTCTCTTTTAGAAATGAAGAAATTATAATGCCTGCAGAACAAACGGGTCTGGTTCGTGAAAACTATTTATGGAAAGTGTTGTTGCGTCGTGGCGGCACAAAAGACGGTTTCTACAATCACGTTATGTGTGCCTCTCACGATCGTGAAATATTCCAATTGATATGGGGACCTACGCTGGCAGCTCTTAGTTTTATGTTTGACAAGTCGGTCGAACAATCGTACCAAAAACCGTTGATGGGATTGCAGCGAGGTGCGGCCATCTCATCTCATTTTAATTTACACGAAAATTTCGATGCATTAGTGCTGACGTTGTGCAAATTTACAACGCTATTGAATCTATCGGAAATAAATGAGATTGTAACAAGTGTTGCGTTCGGATTGAATGTCAAAGCACAGGCAGCTATGAAAGCTGTCTTTGGCCTAATACACGAACATGGCGATTGTGTACGTGAAAGTTGGACAAATATTTTGGATATTATTGTGCAGCTGTTCAAATTGAAGCTGTTGCCAAAGACACTGACCGAAGTAGAGGACTTTTGTGAGCCAAGTGGCAAGGTTATGCTGATCTTTGATAAGCCCTTGCAGAAAACTGAGGCCGGTCTGTTTAGCAGTTTATATTCTTATTTGAGTTCGGAGGGCCAACGACAACCCACATACGACGAACAAGAGATAATAAAAATATCTAAACGCTGCATTCGTGAATGTCAAATCGATCAAATAATTGCCGAGTCTAAATTTCTTCAATATGAATCACTTCAAGATCTTTTAAAATGTATACTGACCTCAACGAAAGCACCGAATAGTCACAAGTCAATTGGTTTGCCATTTGCCGAAGATATTTGTGTCTTCTTAATGGAATTGTTGGTCAAGATTTTAATTCAAAATCGTGATCGTCTGTTGATGTTGTGGCCAAAATGCCGTGATCAAATCTATTTATTGCTAATTGGCAGCTCGTCTTGTGGTTATGAATATCTGTTGAATCGAACAACGGTCGCTTTACTCAAATTGGCCATTTATTTGATGCGAAACGAGGAACTGTGTTCGGTTGTACTGCAAAGTTTAAAAATGTTTTTAATGTTAAAACCAAATGTCATTTTACGAATATCCAAACCAATCTCCATTGGAATGTACGAATTGTTGAAAACAAGTGCTCAAAATATTCACTCAGAAGCCGATTGGGACATTGTGTTTACACTGTTTGAATGCGTCGGGGCTGGAGCTATTCCACCCGAGTTTGACGATACGCCAATTAATCCATTGGGTGGTAAATTTGCCGTTCAATCTTTTTATTTTCTTTCGTAATATTTTCCAATTACAGGTACAAAATCCGATGGAGCATTGAGTAGTGGAGGTGAGGATGACCCATCTACATTAGTAGCGGATCGTGGTTGTACGTCTGATTCGGAATTGCAAACAAAATCCGAGGCACCAGCCTCTAATAATAGTACGCCATATCTAAGTCCGACCGGTGACAATTGGATTCTGGTAAATAAAGATTCTGATGTCACAATATCGTGTCCAACAACACCCACCAACTCACTGCCATATCCTTGCAAATTGTTAAATCATTCGTCCTTTGCGTTGGTCAAGTGTTGGGATAGTTTGGCATTTATTGTGCGAAACGTTGCCCACATTACGCCGTATAATTTCGAAAGTTGCGTCAAATGTATACGAACGTTTGTCGAGGCCGTTCTGAACGGTGGCAAATATAGCAATTTAAATAAATCGTCTCAACAGCAGAAGCAGTCGGGACGACGAAAAAATGCGAAAAAGGATTCGACAGCATCGGCGTCAGCAAACATTGCCGTCAGCAGCGACAGTGAAGACGAAGATTTAATGCAAAGATACGAAACAATTGCCATACAATTGCTAGATCTTATGCACACACTGCATACGAGAACAGCACAAATATTTCGTTGGTGGGCCGAAGAGGGTGGTGCGTTGCCACAATGTTCGGCCTTGTGGGAGAACGGTTGGTGTCCGCTGCTGCAGGGTATGGCTCGTTTGGCTAACGATAAACGAAGACAGGTATTGGTTGTTTTAAATTTTAAGTCCTACGCTTTTAAAACTTTGTTTTTTTTAGATTCGAACAAGTGCAGTTACTTGTCTTCAACGAGCTTTATTGGTACATGATTTGAAAACATTAACCGGCCCAGAATGGGCGTCATGCTTTAAAAAGGTAAATTAACAATTTGTCTTATTTATAGCAAGACAATCTTGAAAGGGCATAAAATCTTCTTATCGCCAAATCGGTTCAACCAGAACTTTTTTCCTTCCATGATAATTTCTAATCTAGTAATTACACCAGAGTGATTCGTTGCGCAACTTTATTTTTTTATAGCTCCTATAATCCTAGAGCTCAATCCAAGAAGTAAAAAAATTAAATGTTGTTTAATATTTGCTTGTGTGTATCTGAGAACTGTCTTTACACTAATCAGAGAATAAATTTCAATTATCTTCCTTAAAATAGCTGTTAAGTAGCTGTTAGACGTTGACTTGTTCAAGAAATCAAGAAAAAAAGGAAAGAGATCGATAATATAAGATGCAAAAATGTGTGAACTCGAATGAAACAAAACAAAGACTTGCAAGTCGCTATTGAGGGGAAAATAAGTTATCGTTCCGAAAAAGTCTTCGCACATAGACTTTTTGCTATAAAGCTATCTCTTTCTTTTTTTTTCTTGATGACTTGTAAAATTTTAACGTCTAACTGCTACATTACTCTAGCTTAACGCCACTTGTGTTATGCTAGAGTTAGGCGTTAAAATTTTACAAGTAAAAAAAAGAAAGAGATGGCTTTATAGCAAAAAGTCTAAGTGCGAAGACTTTTTTCCCCTCAATAGCGATTTGCAAGTCTTTGTTTTGTTTTATTCTAGTGTACACATTTTTCTATCTTATATTCTCGATCTCTTTCCTTTTTTTCTTGATTTCTTGAACAAGCCAACGTCTAACAGCTACATTATTAGAACAAACTATTCACATGCAGAGCCGAACAATTTAATGGCGAAATCAGTCAAAATAATAGAGCGAAAAATGATAAAATGTTAAACAATGATATTGAAACAAGATTGTCAGCAACACTAAAGAGACACATTCCTTTACGGCAACACCAAACACATTCATGTTTATTTTTTCGTTACTGTAAAATTTTCGCGCTCAAATATCTTTTTTTACATTTTGTCAATTTTCGCTCTATTATTTTGACAGATTTCGCAATTAAATTTGTCGCTTAGGGTCATATAACGGTCAAGTAAGGGGTTTGATCTTTCATCTTTCGATGAAATGTTTAAATTTTGTTTTTGTTATTTAATATAAAAAAACAGATTTCAGCAAAATATTTTCAATAAATTTAAATTTTTTTTTATTTAATTATTTCAAAAATATTCATACACACATCGTGAAAAAGAGATTGTTCTAAAACTACAAATTGAAAGATACACACAAGTAGATATTAAATTTAATTAAAAATCTTTATTTTATGGACCAAGCTATCAGGCTAAAAGAAAAGAAGTTGCGAAACAAATCGCTCTGGTGCAGTTGCTAGGTAAATTTGCCTACATTTTTACATTTTCCATTCACCAGGTTCTGTTTCCATTGCTTTTTGATCTATTGGCCGAATCACCGTCGACCGTTGAAAGTGTACTGCTAGAAGAGTCCCGCATGCGAACGGCCACAATTATGTCAAAAGTATTTTTGCATCATCTGACACCGTTAATAACGCTGACCGCATTCAAAGAGCTGTGGTTGGAAATTCTAGACTATTTGGAGAAATTCATGAAAGTCGGTTCGGATATGTTGTACGAGGCAATGTTGGAGAGCTTGAAAAATATGTTGCTGGTTATGCATTCGGTATAAGGCGTCTTTTTTTTTAATTGTCGTTTTTCTTCTAATTTTCTATTTTAGGTTCGTGTTTTTCATAATGTTGATGGTGTCACGCATACAGCACTGTGGGACATTACATGGTCGAGAATTGGTGAATTTTTGCCACAATTAAAAGATGAACTGTTTAAAAATGAGGATGGTATGTGTTAAAGCGAATCTTATTATAAGAAATTGGGTATAATTTTTTAAATTTTCACATTTTATTTTGCCACAGTTTCGGGCAAATTTTCAGAAAAAGCTAATAATTTTAGCACAAAAAGAGGTCCCTTGAAATATTTTTAAATTAGACTATAATTAGTAGCTATTCGCATGAGAAAATTTTATTGGCGAAATCTGTCAAATAATAAAGCGAAAATTGCTAAAATGTTACCAAAGATAAAATATCGAGTTGCGGTAATAACTAATATACAAAAGTCGAATCCATTTCGCCGTCAGAAAAAAATTAAAAATTTTTCAACTTAGCTCAAATTTTCGCCTGATAAATGATTTTTGATTGGTGCGCGTCCGTTTTTTGCTCGCTAAAAGGTGGTTGACATGCCGAACAATAAATCTAAAATTTAGGTTGATCTAAACGAGGAAGAACCATATATTAGGTCGATTTTAAAGGAACTCTTAAGTATTTAATCAAAAAGGATTTTTTTTACTTTTTTGATAATTAAATTATAATTTTGATAAAATTTACCAAAGCAAAACATTTCAAACTATATTCGAAAAGTATTGTCAGATTTCAAATAATAATCTCTGCATTTCCAGCTTCATTGCCGTGTATATTGTTTCTGATGATGTGTTTGTATTGTTGAACGAAACGTGCGAATAGATTTTTTAAATTTTAAAATCTATATAATAACATCATCATCTCATCCTCTACTTCATAGCGTAGGAGCATAGGGCATCAACAAATTGCTTCCAACGCACTCGATTTCTTGCCAGAGCCTTTATTTCGTTGAAGTTCTTTCCTTCGGCTTCCTTAAATATAATAACACATTAATAATAAAGAAAAATTTAATAAATGTACATATAAACGTTTTACGTTTTTGATGAAAATTTCGTGTAAATTGTTGTGATTTTGTAAAATATTATGATGATATGTTCACGGCAAATTGTCTGGCAGTAGTAATATAAGGATAGTTTTAACATTTTTTTTATACATTACTAGAGCAATATAAAGTGCAAAAAAAGCTCCAAAACATGTGTTAGATTCCGGTTTATATGACTGAACATTGATACATATTTAGCGTATTTCAATGCAATTTTTAACGGCCATTGGTAAAAGAGAATTAAATTTCCTCACCGTGGCTAATTCTTATATGGAAATTTTTTATAGAGATGGGCGAAATCTCGGCTATTTTTAAATTGTCGTCGGTATTGCTACAAAATAGAGATATACAGTTACAGAAAATATATTCTATTTCTATGGCAGTCGGGTTACAGAATAGATACCATAGAAAAATTACAAAAGAACCGTCCTTTCGTATAAAACTATAAAATACAGGTAAAAAGTTGTCCTTCGTGAATGAAAGTTCAGTGAACCAAAAAACTGTCGTTTCAAATTTGAATACTATATGTAACGCTGCGATATAGTTTGAAAAAATGTACAACAACAAAATTCGCCGTCTCCCAATATTTGGCGACAAAATATATGTTGCAAAGTCGTTCGCCGCGTACATGTCAAAAAAAAGTTTTTGCGCATGCGTTGTTGTTTTTAACTTTTAGTTCTATGTCTGCGGCCAATTTTTTTGTCAGCGAATTTGCAAAAAGGCGGGCAAGGACCAAATTCAAAATTTCTTCGTTTCTTTTGTAATTTTTCTATGCAGGTACTGTAAACTCATAAACTGTTTTACGCAGTGTGTTACCAACCGTACTAACTCGATGTGTTTTGCACTATCAAAATGCCTGTTGTACTATATACTATCGTAAGCTTCGATAGTACGCTAAATAAACGATAATTTTGGACTCAGATAGTTTTTTTTTATATTTGTTTGTTTGTCTTTAAATTACTCTCGAGTATTTTGTAAAAACTTTATTATCATACCAACGCTGTAAAATGTAGTACTTCTTTGATTATACACTATTTTCAAACGTATTTATGGCAACTCTGAGCATTTCCAAAATGATTTGTGATTGTGCGGCTACCTTTCTACTTTAGATCAGTCATGGTATTAGATTTAAATTTTCTTATTCTAATTCGCCTGTGCGACATCTGGATATTTTTTAGTGTACTCACGCGTCAGTGAATATTTGTAGACAAATCGTTTGCTTATGTAGTGGTTTTTTGCTTAACGCGCACTAAGAAACTAACGCCGCCTAGCTGCATGTGCATTGGCGAATACTTTTTGTTTTGATTTTGTTTTTTTTTTTTTTGATGACGACTCCGAGGAAAAAGAAAATACAGAAAATCAGACGGTATGTTCTTCAGGACCCGCCGCAAGTAAACCAACATGGCGAAAGCAAAAAATACAAACCCTAGTGGAAGCGACTGGAAATATTTAAAATGTGGCTTGTCCGGGACAACTCCAACGTCTATAATGCAAAATGTACTGTGTGCTCTGTAGTTCTGACTGCCGAAAAGGAGGTGTTGGAAAAGCGTACTATCATTTTTTATGTTTGCTAACAAAATTATGTTTATGTACGATCAACATAGTTTACAAATATGCGCAGTACTAAATGGTACGAAAGCAGAATCTGATTAAAAATGGTTTAAAAATTGTGAAACTTAGCTCAAATTTTCGCCTGATAAACAGTGTTGCCATAATTTTTTTAGAGGTTTCGGCTAGATGTGGTACAAAATCGGCCAAATAGCCGATTTTAGAATTTTAAAATAAGCTAGAAATCGGCTTCTTTAAAAAACATTAAATAACTATTTTAGCTTGGACGTGTTCACCTTGTGTACATGGAAAAGTATAATGTTTACAACACTAGCTTTGTAAAAAGTAGGTTTGAAGCTCGAAACTAATCATCAAGTCCCGATATGACGTCACCCAAATATAGTAAAACCGCGACCCATTTCCGGCAACGGATTTTTGCGGACGGTTCGGTCCAGAAATGGGAAAAAACTGGTGTTTTGTACTTATGGGGTCATAGGAAATTTCTCACAAAATAAAAGCAGCATAACTGATTAAACCAAATAAAAGCTCATATATACAGGGTGATTCAGGATTCTGTAAAGTGCGCAAAAATTAAAATTGGTCGTTAAAAATTTGCGCAAATTTTTAACGACCCATTTTTTTACGAATAAAGCTTTACGGTCAAATTATTACGATTTTTTTATGATTTATACGTATAAGTAACTATACAAATATAGTTATGCGTATTCTAAGATATATTTAAGCATTGTGCTCTTTACGGTTTACAAGCTATCGTGATTTTACTGAACCATAACAATTAGGTTTGGAAACCCTGATTTTAGGGTTTCTGCAACCTATAGGATGGGGGAATTTTCGGAGGAATTTTCTATTAGTTAGCACTACAAACCTGCAAAATGTTTCTGCTGTGCGAATTCGTCTTAAGTTTTGCACAAAATTACAAAAAGATTTTTTTCATATAAAAATGCATCGTTTTTTGATTATTAAAACGGCAAACAGAACAATATTTTATATTTTATGGCCTAAAAAACGCGGAAATAAAATGTCCTTAAAATAAAAATATCATCTAGTAGTAGCTTTAGACTCCTTGTGCCATTAAAATAGTCATATTTGTACGAAAAAATGTTTAAAAAAAACTTAACCTCAAATTTCGCTAAGATAACATTATCATTAAAGCTTAAACACTATCCACCAATATTACGGCGATAAAGCTATATTAAAGCATTGTGCTCTTTACGGTTTACAAGTTATCTTTGTTTTACTGGACTAATAAAATTGTGTTTGGCAACCCTGATATCAGGGTCCCTGCAATTAGGGACTTTTTGGAGAACACTTCTATTGATTAGCACTACAAACATGCAAAATACCTTTGCTGTGCTATTTTGTTAAAAGTTTTGCACAAAATTCCTGAACTAATGTTCCAGTATAAAATAAAAAAACCGGTGCGAGATGCTGACAAGGACAACATTCCACATTAAATTCTAATGTTACTGTTTATCAAAAATTACTCAACAAATACATCTGCCAAATTAAATCATTTTCACAAGATTGGAAAGATCTTTCTATATATTCTTTTCGTGTATTATTGATTTTTTGCATGGTCCAAATGTTCCAGTATAAAATAAAAAAAATAATCGGTGCGACATGCTGACAAGGACAACATTCCACATTAAATTCTAATGTACTTGTTTATCAAATATTACTCAAAAAATACATCTGCCAAATTAAATCATTTTCACATTATTTATTAAATTGTAATGATACTGTTTAATAAACATAACTCAAAAATACTTCTGACAAATTAAATCATTTTCACAAGATTGAGAAGATCTTTCTATATATTCTTTTCGTGTAATATTTGATTTTCTTTTTGCATGGTCCAAATGATCCAGCTGTATAAAGCATGGTATTATGAGTAGTACAGTCATAATACCATGTGTATAAAGTAAAAATCGTTCCGCAAATAATTTATTTTCTTCAAACTTTTCCATAATATTTGGAATATAAAACATTTGTAACGTGTTTGTTCGAGGCGAAAAAAAACTCTACAAATGCACGATATATATTTCAAATGCGCATGCTCAACTCAATAGAGATCTAGTACAATTTAACTGTCATTGTAAATGTCAAATCTATTACTACTTTTCTTTCAAATAAAGTGCGAATTTATAATATACATATTATATCGCGGTCGTTCATAAGTGTCAACGTCACATATCTTATGCGAAAAGTTGCGATTAGAAAATTTTACCAACAAAAAAATCTACTTCTCGCATCTCATCTCATTGTCAAAGCAATATGTGAGTGTGGAATAAAAGTTCGTGTGTGCTAGAGCTGTGTTGTGTATTTATAAATATCGGGATATTTTCCTAGATAAATTATAAATTTATCTAAATCATATATAGTTTTAAGGCTTTTTAGACAAATTCAGTCCAAATATGGTTGACAAAAAGTCTAGTCGTGCTGTGGTTAGTGTGTTAACGTTGTGCTGTTTGTGGTACATTGTGTCGTCTAGTAATAATGTTATTGGGAAAATGGTACTCAATGAATTTCCGTACCCGATGACAGTGACCATGGTCCAATTGACCAGCATCACAATATATAGTGGGCCATTTTTCAATCTATGGGGTGTACGTAGATATGTGGACGTTTCATGGCCTTATTATTTAAGATACATTGTGCCTTTAGCCTTAGGAAAATTCTTAGCCTCAGTTACTTCGCATATTTCAATTTGGAAAGTACCCGTTTCGTATGCACACACAGGTAAGTGCTACCAGTTTTTCGCAACTTTTTGCTTTCATTTATAATATTGCTTTTTGTTGTTATTATGTAAAACATTTGCAAATCGACCATATAGTTACATATAGCTTTGGGCAAAATATAATACATTTAGGTATGTTAGTTTTAATACGCGTTTATTAATATCTCTCTGATTATGTAAAATGCAAAAAAAATATTTAAAATAAATCTAAATATATTTTAAAATAGATTTAGTTATCGCGTCCACAAAAAGCAAAAAAAAATATAATAAAAGACAATTAAGTTTTCATATTCACACACCGAACGTGAGCTTTTCTACATATATTATATCAATCACACTTTATATTGATTATATTTATATATAAATTGTTTACAAACGTGTGTAAAGCTATATATTATAACACGTGTTTTCCGTAAATAAATAAACGTAATTTACTTTACTAAATGAAAGCCATTAAACAAATTAAAATTATTATTTATAATTAATTTCTAAAATGCCTACAAATTACACAATGCTTGTTTAAAACTTGTTTTGTCATTTGTAGCTGAATGAATGTTTGTTTATCAATAAATTATGTTATTAAAATAAACGACTTTTTCGGTTATCAATATAATAATACAGTTTATATTGAGAACAATTATTTATTTGATAAGAAAATATTATGTTTGCTTATCAAAATTTTAAATGTACAATATACAAATTGGTAATGAAATTAATTTTATATTATAAATTAAAATTTTGTATAATAAATTGCCTCTGAGAAAATCTCAGAAATATTTATTTTGTGATAAAACTTATATTATGCCTTTGATTGACCCCCTGAAGTAATTATTTTCAGGGACCACTTTTTAACCTGACTATACTTAGTCTACGTTCACAACAAAATTTAGAACCGACGTTTAGACCCGGCGTTTAAGGTTTCTGCATGTAAAAATTTGCTGTACTTAATGTCGGTTCTAAAATCTCTATATTAGAAAAATGGTGTGAATACGGACTTACGCTCACCAACATTTCGCGATATGATAACCATACGGTTCAAACTGGAATTTTTGAAAAAATGGAGTTAGGTATCAAACTACCGGTTTTTAACATGAATTTTCCAAAAAAAAATAATCTCAAAGTCGTATCTTCATCCAATTAGAAGATAGAAAGACCCACATAGTTCTATATGTGCAGCTATTTATCTTACAAATTTCGCTCCCACAGTTCTATCTGAATTTAAAATTTCAGATATAACCTTGGTTCCAAACAATGGCATAAAACAAACACATAAAACTCACATACAACATTGCATATCTAAATTATAAACACTAAATTAAGAATTTAGTGGAGAAAATTGCTTCTTAGGGTTGGGAAACGTTCAAAATTTGTATGATAAAATTAAAAAAATTAATCATTTAATTTAATGTAATAATTGTTTTTAAATAACATACATTTTATCACACATTCTATTAATAATATATATTAATACGTTAAAACTCAGAAACTATGGGAAATATCGAAAATGTATGTTTACAATAATTAATCAGAATTTAACCACCTTTCAAAAAGTAAACAACAAATAAAGGGAATCAATACATTTGTTGGTTTATATTTCTAAAAAAAAAACAAAAAAAAAACCTTGGGTAATTTTTCCAATTTTTTATTTTTAGTATAATTTTCTAGTAAACTGTAAAACTTTTGTAGAATGAACTTCTATTTATTGTGTAGATTTATTAATAACATATTAAATCTCTTAATTTTGTTTTAAATCCTGCAACAATTAAAATATGTATATAGCTTTTTCCAAAATAGTGCAAACAATTTTAAAACCCATGTAACTCGGCAAATGCGAAAAATTTACCATTCCTCCCAATATGATTTTTTACTCATAATAAGTCATGTAATCACCCTTTAACGTTTAATCTGTTCAGATAGAACTGCGATTCCAAATTTGTGTCATAATAATTTCGTTAAAAGTTCTAACTGATATTTTCAATTGGTTATTATTAATTTTTTTTATGAAAATAATCAATATTTTTTAATTGACAATTTTTAAGTAATTTAAAATGTCTAAATGAAAAAAAGTATCTGGGATTAGGCACTTCATTATCAAGTTATACGGATTTCTAATTTTGAACACGATTTTCTCAAAACACATAGTGGGGCAGTTAGAACCATATGGTTCTCATATCGTGATATATCAATTTATTATATAGATATTATATATTAATAATTATAAAGTGTAACATAACACGTATTTATAAATGTACATCGGTTATCTTACATTTTCACGTTAAATTCAATATTTAGAATATTTTCCAATATAAATTTCATAATACTTGCATTTTGCATATATTATATATATATAGCTTATATATATTTATTATTTTCATATATTATTCATTTATTATATAATATAGATACAAGTTTATAATATATTTACGTTAAACTTGAAATGCGTTTTCAAAGTCAATATAAAATATTTAGATACAGTTATATAAAATGGATTAGATTTAAAGTAGAAATTTCTAACAATTTTTAATTTATACAAAATAATCATTTATTTTTTAAAATAAAAATAACATACTTATTATATAACCAGTAAATTAAATATTATATATACTAAAGTGTAATTTTTATAACAGGCTCCGGACCTGTTTTGAAGATCACACACTTATTTTTATATTATCAAATCGAATGCTTAACCACAACTTTATATCCTGCTATAAATATATTATGTAAATTAGAATGTATGTTTATACCCAATTTTTTACAAAACTAAAATAAAGTTTGCATTTCTTTCGTAACAAACTTCTTTTAAATTTTTTTTTTACTTTTTAAATTTATTGTCGGTTAGTAAAGTTTAACTTTGTTTTCTTCGTGGTGCCAAATATTTTATTCGTGGTACCAAAGACCTTTTTTTTGTGATACTACAGAGCCTGCACATCGTTTTAATTAAGCAAATGATTTGTATAATATACTACGATTGATAAAGATTTTTAGCAGGTCAAACCAAAAAATTACGTCTTATATATGTATACGTCCGCATTATTATATAAAAGATATGAAATTACAACAATTATAAATCGAATAATTAAATTATCATAATTATTTAAACATGTACGAAGTTCGTATACATCTCTTCTCGTCTTATGAATAATAAATAATAATTTAATGAAATGTTGTTTTTAATTTATTTGGTTTTTGTCATTATTATAAATTATTATTATATATACACATAAATGAAAAACGAGTGTAATCTTCTCGCCACAATATATTTACAATATTCATTATTCTGAAACAATTATATATTGATATATATCTGTAAATATCTTTTAGTATATATAAATATTTACATGGTTAAAAATATTATATTTACAATCTAAATGATACATTTTTAGTAATTTATTGAAAATTACATTTTTAATGATTTACGATATTATATATAAGATAACAAATTCATCCAACATTGTCAATATTTAATTTTTAAATTAATTTTACATATAGGTTTTTACACGCTTCGTATATTATGTGCACACCAATAAAAATTATCAACATTATCATTGTAAATAAGGACTTTAATTAAAATTGTCTAGACTATAATATATAAACTCTACTAATCTATCAGGACAATATAAGTTATTATTGTCCGTTGGGTTTTAAATTTTTCATCAAATGTATTTAATTTTTTAAATAAGTATATAATTTGTGGTTATTCGACCAGTAAATAAAATAGGTAATTACTTTATTCAAATTGTTGTTGATGTTTTGAATGAAATGTTGTATACCTATTGTGAAAAATTATTTCTTTAAAGATATTATTTGTGATGAGTGATGACTATTCCAGCATATTTTACACATAATATACATTTTAAATGTATCATCCATGGTCAATGACAAAATATTTTGGTGATAACCATATATATTTATATTTTTATAAAAATGTAATATTAAAATTCTAAAAATATTGTATAATTATTGACATTGAATTATTTGTACTTAAAACAAACTAATAATTTTAATTGCGTTTATGGAAAAGTGTTGTGCATACCACATGCATACTAATTAATTTGTCTGTACAAACAAATTATTATATAAGTTCAAGTACCTACCGGTATTATATATAAAGAAAAATATGTTATATATGTACAAGTACATCATCATCATCATCGTGTCCTTTACTCCAAAGCGTGGGAGCATAGGGACCAATTTACCCTTTTTTTCTATCTGATACCATGGTTTTCATTGACGACTATATCTTTGACTATATCAAAGGTGGAGTG
>JANSTW010127552.1:0-16593 GCA_027564275.1 Diadocidia ferruginosa | reverse complement strand
CTAGCAGTCTTTTTGTAACGTAACAGTCCCAACATATATATATTTGTATGAAACTACATAAAAAAAACTGTTTTTAGAGTAACTTTAATTTATATAATTATTTACATATTTAAGCTTAGAAATGATGTACAAACCGTTTAAATTAGTCCACTAAAAGCGCAGATTTGTTCGACTATGTAAAGCAACCTCAAAAACTTCTTCCAAAATCATGTAACGTAACAGTCTTTTTAAAACGTTCATAAATCCTAAATAACAGAGTGTTCTGAAATTTTTATATATCTTTAAAAATTGTTACTACAGAATCCTATTTTTAGATGCATGTCCAAAAAATATAAAAAAGTGTTTCATTCCATATTTTTTTGTTAAATGTTTGCTAAAAAACACGTGAAAATGTAACGTAACAGTCTGCGTTTCGGTCCATATACATAAAACCAACAAACTATCTATATTATGTGCATAAGTATTATTATATGTGTAGCAAATATAATTAAGAAAATTCCGCATGATCTTATGAATATAATTTACAAATAACATATTTATTTATAAAAAATATATTAGGAAAGGCAATATGATTTTATTTAATCTTTGATCTGGAATTCAGATTGCAATATAGGATTTTATGAGTGCAAGATTAGATGTGATACTGTTCAAATATTCATATTGAGCCAGCGGTCCTTTTTGGACTATTAAAAAACAAAGTATTTTTATTTTCAACAATACTAATTATTTTATTATATATTTGACGTTTCGGCAAGTATTATAGACATCATCGGAAATACTCAAGAGACATTTTTTTTATGATGTGATATATTTGAGCAATATCCTTTAAAAAAAATATGCTATTTCGTTTGGTCAAATTAATTTTTTTTTCTTTAAATTTAAATCAATTTATTTAAAATAATTTTTATTTCGTTTAAAAATTATATTTTATTTTTGTTGTATAAAATTTAGACAATTGCACGCTATTTATTGTATTATCTAAAGGTTCACTTTTTTCCACCCCTATGTTACATTTAGAAATTATTTATTTTATGTGTGGTAAATTTGCGCACGCCATTTTAATTAAACAATTTAAATGCAAGAATTTGTATATTTTTACTTTTGTATAATTTTTGACATTTTCCACATAATAGAAATTTGTTTAATTATTATAATCAAATATAGAATAGGGTGAAAATATATATTGTAATAATTTGCATATTTATTTAGTGTAGAAATTAGTGCTTTGTTATATAATAGAATATTGTGAACCCCAATTTTGAGATATTCTACATTCTACAGTTATTAAAAATGTCTTATCTTTTAAATAGTTGATGAAAATTTTTTTTTAATTTCATAATTTATTATTAGACTATATGAAGTCCAAGTTGGTGTTTATGTTTATAAATTTTATGACAAAAGCCTCGACATAAAAACTATAAAATAAAACCAGAGACAATAAGAGATATTTAAACCTTAACAATAATTCTTTAAAAAATAATTTATTAAATGTGAAAAAAATTTGCAAATGCGATTACATAAAAAAACTATTATTATTATATTATAATTTTATATAGAATTATTGCTAATTTAGAATTCTATTCTAGATTTATATTCTTTGGATTTCACCATTTTATGAATGTAAAATATATACGCGAGAGGTATAAACACCAATCCATTTATTCTTAGAAGAACTTATATCTATAGCAGACGTGAGCACTGTGACGGCAACTCAAAATATGTTAGAATAAACATGTGAAGAGAGAATAGACGATATATTGGTACACTTCAAATTAAAATATTTTTTCTCTGTACATTTATACCGCTAGCAAAACAAAACAAGTTGACGACACATGAAACCAATTTTTTCAAGTGTATGTTGTTGATTTATTTTGTCATTATATTTATTTTCTAAGAACAATGAAGCGTACGAAAAGTACGTTTTGCTCATACCCGTGTTAAGGCATAAAAATTATATTTTATATATTTTGGCATATGGCCGTATATTTAAAGATAACATAGAGCAGCTCATTTAATTTAACTTATTTTTTTATTATGGTTCATCCAAAAAAAATTTTATAATTCAGATTCAACCTAATTATTTAATCCGTTATCAGCATGTTGGATGGATAGCCACCAAATATTTCGAGTAAAAAAAAACATTCCATATTTTAATCTTTTAATCTAAGAAATCGAAAATTACCAAACAAATAAAGACAGTCTGTATTATAGGGACTGCCTAGCAAATATATTTGTAAAATACTAACCATTTTTGTAAGTTTATTCATATTGAATGGAACATTATAATATAGAATATACATCGAGATATACATACATTTAATGTAGATTTTAAATACCGCATTCTTATATTATATGAACGATATGTCTGTTTTGATGGCAAATTTAATGAACTGACAATAATATTGTAATTTGTAATGTATATTAAAACAAAACTCGGTTTTGTATAATTTAATTTTTTTTTTCATTATCATCTCATTATTTATTCTGCAGACGTGTAAATTTGAGATGATTCTTTTGGCAAAATTTTAGGTACATGCGCAAGATGATAATATTTCAAGTCGACTAATATCACAAAAAAAACAAAAATGTATAAAATTTAAGAAAAAAAATATTAAGTAATCAAAATTTAAATTTTAAAAATCCCTGCTAATTTTACAGTGAGAATTGAAGTTGAAAAAAAAACTTCGATCAGGCCGAAAACCTGATGGAACTTGTTTGGGTATACTCTTAGAAAACCAATTGATAAATTGCGAGGGTCATTGTTGCAGGAAGCAAGTTAAAGCTGAATTAAAAGATGAGGTGCGAACAAAAGGCTTAAGTAAATAAATGAGTCGATGGTATAAACATTTGTTGATTTTTCTATGTGTTCTCATGACTGAACATTTTAAAATGTGGAGGTAATCGATTCGGCTTCTGAATGGCTCATTTAACATTTAATGATTTTTTCTTATAAATAGGAGTGGTTTTTTTTAGAAAAATACAAGTCATATTATAATTTTTAGCTATTTTAGCTCTTGCCATAGCTCATATAGTATTATATATAATACGAAAATACAATATAGTATCAACTTATATTTTTTATGAAGCATTTGGACTTTTATAAATTAGCTAACTATACCTATATAGGATCTACATTAAAAAAAATTAATATACAACCAGTAAACAAAATAATATTCGAATTTTTTATTTTTTATACATTACGAAAACAATTTTTATTACTTTTTATCACTTCACTTTTATATTTTTAGATCAATTAGCTATATATCACGCGTATACATAAAAAAACAATTTTATATAATAAAAAAGTGATAAACAATAAAGTTAAAGTTCTATTTTTTTAGAAATCAATTAACTTTAATGTTAGATGAATTAATTTTGAACCTAACGATAAAATGTGGAAATTTTTTAAAAATAATATAAATTGATTTTTTTATGATACCTAAATTTGATTTGATTTGTAATTTATTTACGATTTTTCATGGATAGTTAGGACGCCGGACTTGATAAGCAGCATTGGTTCACATTAAGGTGGTGATAAAATGCTTGAGTTCTTCAAGGTCACGCCAATTGTTAATTCTAGATCCATAGATCCATATAGACAGCAATCAACTTCGACTGCATTTTTTGTTAATGGGATACGTCTGTGAAATTCTTTACCATTACAATTAGGGAAGCAGACACTGTTGGAGCGTTCAAGAGCTTATTTTTCGTTCATTTAAATAATGTAAATAATTATTATTTACTTATTTCGATTTTTTGTTCTTCTAAATATTGCATAATTAGTATAGATAGATATCACGATATGGTGTAAATATTGATGTGTAGCTTTTAATATATTTTTGCATAACTTTTAAAAAGAAACGTTTTAAAAAAAAGTCTTACATTTTAAATTTTAATTGTTTAATTTGAATTTATTTGTTTATATTTAATTATAAGTTAAATTTAATTTATCATTTGAAAATACAATTTTGGTATTGGCATTGTCTGGTCTTCCAGTGAAAGTTTTAATAACAGCATAACATTGTCTAAGTCTAATTTTCTTTTCTCGAATTTCTTTTGGTTAGCGGGTGTAACATTTTACTTTTGCGACGAAATCTGGTAATTTTCCTAAATTTAGTACGATAAATCTGATTATAATTGAAAAATGTAAATCATTGCAAACCAATACATCGCTAAATTTCAAAGAAGATTAGTGAGATTGAAGGAAAAGGAACTAAAAAATATAATATGTCTTTTGAAATTTAATTTATTATATTAATAACAAATATTTTATAAAAATCACGAATTTCTGAATGTTACGTTCATAATCGCCTAAATCTCATCAAAACATTCGATTATAATGTCATACTCGACAGTTGGAAATGGTGAAAAAAAAAATGTTTGACAATTTCCACAGCAATTTCTAAACAAAAAATCATACAACATCAACATCATATTCGAGATCACATTATAACAGAATTAAAATTTTCTAAATAAATAATCAACAATAATTTTCATTCAATCAAGTTAAATTCCGCGGTTATACTCTTCTATACAGACGTGTATAGTTATTTGAGCTATTTGTGTGTACGCGACATGGTCAGGGTCATGTGATGATGGTTATGTTTGTTTATAAAGTAGCGATTCTTGTTTTTTTATTTTTATTTTTATTAAATAAAAAAAAATATTCACGTTTCATGTTGGAATAATAGTTTCAATATAATAACATTGATTTTGAATAAAACTTCTTTGTTGTGCGCGTAGATTAATTATTATTTAAAAAAAATTGGATAAAATTTTCACTTTTTAAGTGTAATTTTTTTAGGGTCAAATGGATGACCTTAAATGTTAGTTATATTATTATTATTAAAAACATTACCACCATCATAAATGTTGTACGTAGTACATTTTGTTAATGCATTCTTGCATGAATATAAGCGCGAGTATTAATAGAATTATAAAAGACGTAAAAGATTAACCATATTTCCATGAAGGCTATAACAATATAATGCTCGATAGTATACGTATGGTAGGAGAAAGAATGTTATTTTATTAAATTATAAAAATTAAAGTAGCTCGCCGCATATTTTATAGGATTATTATATGTAGTCTCATATTATACATAAAAATTAAGCGGTTAAATTTAAAATTGATTCAAAGCAATATAAATGGGATATAAAGCAGATTATTCTATTTACATTTTAACATCGGCTATTTATATCGCTAACAAATGAATTAATTTAAATTATGAATGAAAAATCAGTGGGATGATATTTTCTTAAACACAGATTTATATTGAATTTATATTCTTGTCAGAGGAAAGTTTTTCGAATTTGTATTTTACAATACATAAACTGTTTAAAAAAAACATAGTACAACATTTAAGCTGTATGAAGGCAGCACCAAATTTTTCTTGCACCAACTTTTTTTTTAATTAAATGTAAATTGAATTGAATTATTATTTTTTTATAATATGAAAATAATATATAATATTATGAAAATAATTATCTAGTTATTATAATAAAATAGTTTTTGATTAATGTGGATTATTGTAAAAAATTAAAGAATTTTTTGAAGATTTTTAAACAAAAATAAAATTTTAGGTAGGTACTTGAGATGAGATATTTGGTAAATTCTCGGATAAATTATAGTCTCTGGATTATGTTCTTAAAAACACATTGGTATAATTTTAATGAAAAAAATGTAGGTACCCTCAGTTTATATCATAATTTACATAAAAACAATATTGTGTTTTTGATTAAATGTTACCCCTAAAATATATTCTTATTTAAAATCAATAGAAAAATGTACATACAAATTTATGTCAAATAATTTAAAAACTACAAATCAAAGAAGATTTTTTTTTTCTAAGCTGTGGCGTTCAATTTAATTAAAAAAAAATTGGAGCTGTCTTCACACAGGTCAATATTATTCGTTTTTTTTAATCAAAATTATTAACAAGTGCAGTTATTTTTAAAATTATAAAACCACATTGTTCGTCCTTTTATTGTGTGCATTATAGTTAGGTACACAATTAGATATATAAGTTTGAAATTATTTTTTTAATAATAACGTGAAAAAAATTTATATTTAAGACACTTATAAACCCCCATACAAATTCTTGAAATATTTTTTGTTCATAAATTTTGTTGTTCTTGAAAAAAATTATAATAAAATCAATAAAATAAACTGCAGAACTTCCATATAAAATCTAAATTTATCTTTAACTTATGTAAATAGTAGGTTGTAGTAGAGAGGTTTAATATGGGTAAGAAGTACAAAATATTATTTTTTGATGATGAATGAGAAAAATACTCGGAAAGAATTATATACCAGCAGCAGCACAACATACCTATAGATAGGGTACATGATGTTTCCATCGCAACATGTAATATAATTAAGTTATATGGGAGAATTACAGATAGCTGTCACTTTTGGCACGCCTATTTTTAGAGAAAATATTTACGATTTTTGTATTTTCAAATTATACTCTTAATTATTTAAATTAAAAAAAAAATATTGGGAATAATTTTGAAAATTCCTCGGAAAATTCATTTCGAAAATCAGAAATGATTTTGAAAATTAGTCGGGAATTTAAAAAAAAAATCATGAAAATTATTTAAAAATGCATTCGAAAATCATAAATGAGTAAAAAAGAAGAATCAATTAATTGTTTCCTTTAAAAAAAATATAAAAGCAACGAAAAAATGTGTGCAATTACCACCCCTCCGACGTAGAGAATCGAATCCGAGCGGATACTCACATGTGGAAGTCTTGGGACAACCTCTATGAAAGTCATAGACGTCATGTAAGAGTCATGGAAGTCAGTGGGACCAATATTTTTCAAGTGATTAACCCCTCGATCGAATCTATCTCAACTTGTAAGTATTTTAAATATTTTTTATATGAACCATAAGAACTTTCATCTTCATCACATAATATAAAGATTTTTATAGAAAAACACGTTCAACAATGTCGAATATTTTCCAATTTTTTATGTATTTCAAATACCTTTCAGTTCAGCCTATAAAACATCCCTTACTTCTTGCTCCAACCCTCTATAAAAAAATGTTTTTTTTCTGAAATGTTTACTTTGAAGCCTTAGAGTGAGAGAACCAACTGTTATAGTGTCTATATCTAGTTATTAATGACATTGATCTAAAATAAATTTAAATTAAAAAAATCAGCGACATAAAAGTGAGTTATCTGAAATTCACCCATATAGCTAATATAAAAAATCATGTCAAAGTCAAGTGTCTCTCTGCACCATTTCAACCATAATAGCCATATACCTTTCTATGTACATAATAATTTAATTATGTCTGCAGGCTAAATACGCGGATTATTCAATTAAATATAATGGTAACGTTAATTGAATCAAATATCCATAAAATGACAATTTTTTTCTAAGTTCAAACTAGGTAATGAGAATGACCAATGTAATTTATTAATTTTTAGCAATATTTTTAAAACGCGCATTTTAGCAATAATTTTTGGCCATGATCCAATAAACGAAAAAAATAATCATCGGAAAATTAAATTAAATAAAGAATTACAATTATAATTGAAATTTTCGAAAAATTTGCAAAGGAAATTTGTAGCCATATAATTTTCTCTTTGGCCGGATTATGGAAAAAAAAGAAAATATGAAAATAAATACAGCAGCACAACTCCAACAAGAACACAATTATTAATACAACTACAACAGTTAAAATGATAAAAATAAAACAAAGATCTATTTATGGTAAACAAAAAACGATGATGAAAAAAATTGATGATATTATTATGCAAATTACGAGACACCTACGACTCAAATTAGTATAGAATTATAGATAATTTGGACGTTTTACCTTTAGTTTAGTTGAATTTCGGTTCAATTATCCAATTATCACAATATAATTTCGTCAAATTAACACTATTTCACATTTTTAACACTTTAATTTGCCTTAATAATTGCACAAAAATTGTTTTTAATTGTTTCGATTAGTAATTTTTTCACAAATAAAACATAAATAAAACACTGCGAGCGAACGATACGACATACACACACTCGCGTTTATGACGCCATTTTACATTTTTGGAAGAAAATTTTTGATTGTCAAAAAGGGGTTGCCCGCGCAGTTAAAAACTTATTTCGGAGTACAAATTGTGGTGAAAATCAGAGACGAAAACCGGTTTTACAAAACCAAAATTTGTTATTGATTTATATTTTATTTACTAAAAGATCTATTATATATAAAAAGTCATATCTCATCCTCAAATTAAAGTTAAAGCTGCTTTTTGGAGAAAAAGCATCAAAAATGTTATTTCGATCATTTTTGTTAACAAATAATTCAAAAATATAAAACCGAAAGCCAAAACCAAAATTTTAAAACTTGTAAAACCAAAACCATAACACAAATTTGAAATTTCAAATCTTATAAAACCAAAGTAATTACCAAAAATTATTCATCGAATAAACCAAAAACCAAACCAACTCCATTTTCAAAGTGGTTTCCATACCTAGTGAAAATTTGATATCTACCATATTTTCTGGTGCATATAATTTTAAAACTAGAAACTACGAAATTTAAACATTTGACCATCTAGGACATATCTTTGTCTGAAAGTAGATTGATTTAATGTTCCGACAGAGAAGTTTTTCCAAAAGCTTATGTCAAAATCATAGTTGAATATTATTCAACTTTCTGCCGGAAGAACATTTTGACAAAGCGTGCTGAAATAAATTTAAACATATAATAAATTCAAGTTTGTTTATTGATTAATGCAAGCATATTTGTGCAAAGTGCTAAATAGTTGAAATAATTATTGTTAACAATATAAATATAAGCGAATATAAATTTAAATTAAGGGCTTATTTATTACGAAATAAAGCATTGTCATATCTCTTTTTGTATATAGTACCTCTACTAGAATAAAGATACACGACAATAAATTATTTTCATAGTAAAAAATAGTAGTACAAGTTGAGGCTTATTTTTGTGGTGAATACTTTTTCCTATATGTTTTGCCGTATAAAATTTAAATTCACCTCAAATTATGTTGTTGTTTTCTGTACACAATTTCTGGGGCTTATTTTTCACGAAATTCTTATTGTCGTGACTCTTTATTCTAGTACTTCTAATGAGATAGAGATAACAGGATATTTCATGGCATCCTAAACCACAAAACATCAAAAATCAAAAAGAAACTCACCACACTGTCTACAATATATTTTATACGACCCACTCTATTTTTCGGACATAATTTTCCATTTATCCGAAAAATATACTTACAACTTTTTAGGTTAGGTTCTTTATTTATATTTATTTATTTCATTTTTCTTTCTACAGTGCAGCGATAAAAATTCACGTGTAACATAATATGAAGAAGAATTAACATAAACTGAACTCAATTTAACTCGGAGCAAGGAAAAAACTAATTCTAATCATGCCGAAGGAACAATTCCGCGAGGCGGATGTAAATAAAAAGATGTAAGTACAGAGAATCTACAAGAAAATAGAACGGAAGGTTTTCCGTCACACCTATAGATGTGGATAAAAATGATTACAATTTATTTCTCAGATCCCATGTCCAATTTGGCATGGCAAGTGCTGAGCAAATTCAGCAGGAGGCACACATACGAGTTATATCGAAAAATTTGTACAGTCAAGGCAGAGAGCCCGTATCCTATGGCGTTCTTGATAGGCAGATGGTAAAAATATATTATAAGTAAATTATTCTATTTTAAATTCTTTAATTCAATAGGGTGTCAGTCAGAAGGATGCTCAATGCACAACATGTAATCAAGGACTAAATGAATGCGTAGGTCATTTTGGTTATTTAGACTTGGCACTGCCCGTCTATCATGTTGGTCATTTTCGGGCAACCATTCAAATATTGCAGACTATCTGCAAGGTAATAGTTGTTTCTCTTTTATTTTGAATAAAATTAGAAAAATAAATTCTTTTCAGACTTGTGCCAGAGTTATGCTGAAGGAGGTTGATAAGAAAACATTTGGCAAGCGGCTGCTGAATCCCGATTTATCTTATTTGGCCAAAAAGTCAATTCATTCTCAGATATTGATTAAATCAAAGAAGAATTTGAAGTGTCCCTATTGTGGTGCGGTAAATGGGCCGGTTAAAAAGGCGCAAGGTTTAATGAAAATTGTTCATGAACCATTTCGCGGTAAAAAGGCAACTGATCCAGTTTTAACAAGGGCTTTGGGTAAGTTTTTGAGAATTGGCATTGGAAATAATTATTAAGATTGTTTGTTTAGATGAATTGATAACATCAACGGAAAGTAATCGAGAATTGACACAGCTAATAACACCGGCTTCGCTGATATATGAACTTAACCCGTTACAAGTTTTAGATCTTTTTAAACGAATTCCAAGAAGTGACATACCGCTACTGGGCATGACGTCAGAAAATGCAAATCCTGCCAACTTAATTGTAACGCGATTATTTGTGCCACCTGTCTGCATTCGACCATCTGTTGTGTCCGAGGTAAAGGCTGGCACGACCGAAGACGACTTGACAATGAAACAAAGTGAAATTTTACTAATCAACGATGTCATCGGCAAGCATATGAGTACTGGTGGTAAAATGGAATTGATTCAAGAAGATTGGGATTTTTTACAGTTGCATGCAGCTTTATACATAAATTCAGAAGTTTCTGGTGTACCATTGGCTATGATTGTAGGTTTCACGAAACATGAAGATAATCTTATTTAAAAAAAAATTCTCTTTAGCCCAAAAAACCATCCAGAGGTATCGTCCAAAGACTGAAGGGTAAACAGGGACGATTTCGTGGTAACTTGTCAGGCAAACGTGTTGATTTTTCTGGCCGTACTGTCATTTCACCAGATCCAAATTTACAAATTCATCAGGTTGGCGTGCCGGAACGAGTGGCAAAAATTCTAACCTATCCTGAACGGGTTCAACCGGCTAATCTACAGGTTGGTTTTGAAATAAAAAATGTGTAGATTAAACTCAATTTATTTTGTAGAAAATGAAACAATTAGTTCGTAATGGCATCGATAAACATCCCGGCGCAAATTATGTCCAACAAAAGGGTAATTCGTTTAAAAAGTATCTAGCCTATGGTAATCGTGATAAAGTGGCACAAGACTTGAAATGCGGTGACATTGTGGAGCGGCATATGATCGACGGTGACATCGTGCTGTTCAATCGGCAGCCCAGTTTGCATAAAATGAGTATAATGTGTCATCAAGCAAAAATTCAACCACAACGGACATTTCGATTTAACGAGTGCGTTTGTACGCCATATAATGCTGATTTTGATGGCGATGAAATGAACTTACATTTACCGCAAACGGAAGAAGCTCGAGCCGAAGCTTTGGTATTGATGGGCAATAAATCTAATTTAGTTACACCGAAAAACGGTGAACTGCTCATTGCGGCCACACAAGATTTTATTACTGGCGGTTATTTGATGACACAACGCGATGAATTTTTGACAAAAGAACAGGCTATGCAATTGGCCGCTTGTATGCTGGCCGGGCCAGATTCAAATATGGAAATCGATTTACCGGCTCCGGCTATTCTGAAACCAAGGAAATTTTGGACTGGCAAACAGGTTCGTTAAAAAAACTAAAATAGTTAACTTTTTATAAAAAAAAATCTAGATTTTCAGCTTGATATTTCGACCAAACTCCAAATCAAATGTTAAGGCAAACTTAGAGACTCGTGGCAAAAACTATACACACGATCAGGATATGTGTGTGAAAGATTCATGTGAGTAGAATAAAGAAACCATATAAATGTCATTCCGAAAATAGTAAACGATTAAAATGTCGTATTCAAAAGTTTCTTTTATTTATTTTTTAATAAAGGTTGGATTGATTTTTGAAACGGACGATTGAGAATATCTTTGTTTTGAATTTAGACCAAATGCTTGCTTTCAAATAATTTAAATCAACGAAAAAAAGTTATTTTAAGGAAATTATTAAAACAAACATTTTTTTAAAACAAATTTTCAGACGTTATTATTCGCAATTCGGAACTTCTGTGTGGTTCAATGGACAAGAATACACTTGGCTCGGGTACAAAGAATAGCATTTTTTACATTATTCTCCGAGACTATGGGGAAAATGATGCAACAAAATCGATGTGGCGATTGGCACGGGTAAATTATAAAAAAAAACGTTTCCTAAGCAAATTGAATTTAATCGTAACTCTCATAGATGGCATCTTATTTCATTATGAATCGTGGTTTTTCGTTTGGCATCGGTGATGTGACACCCGGTAAACGATTGCTAGAATTAAAAGAAGAACTGCTGACGAAGGGCTATCACAAATGTGATGCGTTCATTGATGAAATGAAAAACGGGACACTGCAATGTCAACCGGGTTGTACGCCCGAACAGACATTGGAAGCGGTTCTGCTACGCGAATTGTCAAGTATTCGTGAGTTGGCGGCCAAAGCATGCTTTCGTGAATTACATCCGACCAACAGTGCTCTTATAATGGCACAGTCTGGATCGAAAGGTTCAAATATTAATATTTCTCAAATGATTGCTTGTGTCGGACAGCAGGCTATTAACGGTAAACGTGTAGGCAATGGGTTTGAGGATCGTGCTTTGCCACATTTTGAAAAGTTTTGTAAGTTTTGTGGTGAAAAGTATCAAATTGAATTTATTAAAATATTCTTATTTAGCCAAAATTCCGGCTGCCCGAGGATTCGTACAAAATAGTTTCTACTCTGGCCTAACACCAACCGAATTCTTTTTCCACACAATGGCCGGACGAGAGGGTCTAGTCGATACAGCTGTTAAAACAGCAGAAACGGGATATTTGCAGAGACGTTTGGTTAAGGTAAATTAATTTTATATTTAATAATTCTTTTTCTCACACGATCTTTATAGTGTTTGGAGGATTTAGTCGTACACTACGACGGATCGGTTCGAAATGCCATCGGTGAAATTGTCGAATTTATTTATGGCGGCGATGGTTTGGATCCAGTTTATATGGAAGTCAAAGATAGGCCGGTCGATTTACAGCGCCAACTGATGCATCTTCGAGCAGTTCATCCGAATCGCCACGAAGAGGCTATACGTGGCCAGGACATTGTGCCCGTCGCCGAGAAATTCCTAACCACAGACGATTTTGACGATGCCCGTCAGGATTTTCGCAAAGAATGTTTGACATTTTTGAAAACATACGGCGAGAGATTGTCAAAAATACAAAATGAATATAAAAATTGCCTACCAGTAGCCGATGAGATTGAACGAACCACTGCAGGACAAGTGAAAATATTTCTAGAAACGGTAAGACCCGTTAGTCGATTTTATGGCAAATTTCATCGTAATTTTTAACTATAGGTTCGCGATAAGTACAACAGAGCCATAACCGAACCGGGTACGGCAGTCGGTGCGCTGGCCGCACAAAGTATCGGCGAACCTGGCACTCAAATGACATTGAAAACTTTCCATTTTGCTGGTGTCGCATCGATGAACATTACGCAAGGTGTGCCGCGTATTGTTGAAATTATAAATGCATCTAAGTCGATTTCAACGCCAATTATTACGGCGGAAATTGAGAACAATACAAGTATGGAATTTGCACGAAAAGTTAAGGCTAGGATTGAGAAGACGACATTGGGCGAGGTAAATTATTTTTAAGTTTCTTGAACTGGAATTAAATTTCTGTGTTTTAGATTTCATTGTACATTGAAGAAGTGTACAAAACGGACGATTGTTTTTTGTTAATTAAATTGGACATGGATCGTATTCGGGTACTTGGATTGGAGGTTAATGCTGAAACCATACAATATTCGTAAGTTAAACAATTTTTAAGAAACATTTGTATGGTTTCCCTATTATTTCTAATTTACTTTCCAGCATTTGTATATCAAAACTTCGTCTTAAGCCAAACAATGTGATGATTGTTGGCTCATCGTTGATACTAGTTCGACCGGATGCCACAAAACATGGCAATGCTCTTAACGCAGAGTTGCAACGTTTGAACAATATAATTCCGAATGTTGTTGTGGCCGGTTTACAGAATGTTTCACGAGCTGTAATTGCCGTCGACGATACAATTCATCCGAACACTTACAAACTGTGTGTTGAGGGATCAGGTTTGGGACGAGTCATTGCCACATACGGTGTTATTGGCAATAAAACTAAAAGTAATAATATTTGGGAAGTATTTCAAACGTTGGGCATCGAAGCGGCCCGAACCACAATTATGAATGAAATTACCGATGTGATGGAAGGTCACGGTATGACGGTGGATCACAGGCACATTATGCTGTTGGCCAGCCAAATGACAAGTCGTGGTGAAGTGTTGGGCATAACTCGTCATGGTTTGGCCAAGATGAGAGAATCAGTTTTTAATTTGGCTTCGGTAAGTTAAGCTTAAAAAATGAGAAAATTTAATTAAATTTCCAATTTTTAGTTCGAAAAAACGGCCGATCATTTATTCGATGCAGCCTATTATGGTCAAACCGATTCAATAGATGGTGTTTCCGAACGAATTATTTTGGGTATGCCTGCCGCTATCGGAACGGGACTATTCAAGTTAATACATAGTCATGAACAAGTGAACTTAGAACAACAAACTGAACCTATATTTAGCTTAAATTAATACAATTGTAATACAAAATGGAATTCTTATAACAAAAACTATTGAATATTATTAGCTCGACACAATTTCTCCATAATCGGATGATTGTATGTAGAGTGCAGCATTAAGCCTAGGACACCGGCGCGTGATGCCATTGCTGTGCGCACTTGACGTTCTTGTTCCATAAGTTCGTCCATTTTTAACCATTGACGAACCCGTTCCAAATCGATTTCGGCTCGTCGAATTTTCTCCCAAACATAATGACGATAGCAACTCTTCTTGGGTGCTCGACAAAATTCCCCAGTCAATTCAAATGTATTTCTCACCAACGGACTGCCACAGACATCTGAATCACTTACTTTTGCATCTTTACAATGTTCGGGACACAAAACGCGTAAACGTTTGCAGTAGGTTTTGTTGACGACATTGTAGAAGTCACAAAACATTGACGTCCCCTCAATACGTGTCTTAAAAATGCTGCCAAAACTCGATTGACTTTCGTACTTGTTGAAACATTTCTCCATGTGACGAATAGCCGTTCGCGAATGAATTTCATGGCCACACGTTATGCAATACATTGACATTTCATCTTCAATTTCATTATTTTCCAATGTCTTCGGGTCTAATGTACAATGTTTGGCTCGTTCCACCAATAAATCTAACTCTCTGTGCCGCTTGTCCAGTTCAGCTAATGTTGCCCGTACCGTCAGCTGTTTGGCTCGAACACTGTCCAACATTTTTTTATTTTTCTCTTCAGCATGACAAGCTGATAAGTTCCATTCTTGAATGCGTTGCGGCAAAACTTGATAGATTCTTGAGGTGGCCAATGCTCGACCACACATATCAGAACAATACTTTGATTGTGGTCGAGCTGTCATCTTGCACAATGGTCCGTAACATTGACGTGGTCCTTCCAGCTCTGGATTGATAAGAATTTCCGGACTTGGCGTTCGGCGCCGGCGTTTGACCTTCACAACTGCTGGTTTTTCTTTCTTCGGTTGATTGGCACTGTTACGACAAATCCGCTTTTCGCAACGATGTTTCTTGCCAGACAAACGTGCTACGCATCCATCACAATTGCCACAATTCTGTGCACGACATCCGTCACATTCACCACAACGATCTTTCGATTTGCCACCCACTCGATCTTTTTCACGTATTTTCTCTTTTTGCTTCTTCAATTTACGTTCTTCATTTGTGATGCCAGCCACTGCAACCGGAATAGCTCGAAAAACAGTTTGCAACGTTGGATCACTTTCCTTGCATCGTTGACAATAATATTGCTTAATATGCTTGGCTTCCTTCTCGGACACATTAATGCAATCACCATGATACCATTCCTCACAACCATCGCAACCACTAAAATACAATTAGCGTCTTAAAAACCCAATTTAGAATCTAACCTTTTACACTTACATCATAAATCGTGAACAATCAGATGATCGACAAAGGCAATAGGCCTCCCCATCGTGTTTCATAATTGTTGCAATCTTACTCTTCCGTTCGGGCAAATCGAATTCTTTGGCGATTTCCTCTTTCTGAAATAAGGATGGACAAAATTAGTCATATTTCATCAACCAACTTGGAAAATAAATAAATTTGTTAAAAAAATTAGTGCTCAAATCGACTTCTGAAGACTACCCACAGTGAACCTTCCCAGACTTAAAGACTTACCGAGCGCTTGTACTTCTTTTTAATCTTTTCGCTCATCTTGAATGGGGCTGTGAGTTCTTATGATTGCAAAATTATACAATTTATTTTTAAATATTTTAGGATATTTTGTCAATAATTATAAGAAATAATAAAACCAGAAAATCAGAATTTTTTCCACCTTTCGCCAGTAAACAACAAATGTCGATTTTATCGATTTACGTCATGAACTTATGACAGTTTGCGGATGCGTCCGTTTCTGTTTTTCAATTAAACAAACGGCTAAAGCTGGAATTTTCATGAAGCGACCGCAACAGGTCGCTGTCGTCTGTCGCGACGACAGACGGCAGGTAGTCGCTTTGCTGATTTTTGTGCAGCTGCACGGTCGTCAGG
>JANSTW010127441.1:0-16602 GCA_027564275.1 Diadocidia ferruginosa | reverse complement strand
AATAAAAAATAAAAAATAAAAAATAAAAAATAAAGTTTTTTACCAGTGGTCAGATTTGGCCAATTTTTAGTAGAGCAGAGTTATTATTGGTTCCATACTCTAGGATTGCATTTAGGGTCTATAGATCAAAGGGGAAGGGGCCCCATAAATATTTTTTGATAAAAATGGCCGAAAATATAAACACAACACACAGGGAAAGTTTTTTACCATTAGAAGGATTTGGCCAAGATTTGATGGGGGTGAGTTTTAAGAGATTTTTGGTTCTGGGATTGCATTCTAGGTCAAAGGTGAAGGGGGCTCCTATAGGATTTCGTTTTATTTGGATCAAGGGAAGATATTTTACCGAAAATTAACTTGCTTTTTGCCCAGGTATTCCCATGAGAATATTTCCAGAACTAAACATGATAAGAAGTTCCTTTTTGATATTTAAGGTCAACTATTTCCAGAACCGCACAATTGACGAAGTTCATTTTATAATTTCCTATACGATTTTTTTTTCTAAAAAGTGCCGAAAATTATGAATAATATACAGAAAGTTTTTTACCAGTGGGCAGATTTGCCAAATTGTTAGTAGAGCAGAGTAATTAGTGGTCCCATACTCTAGGATTGCATTTGGGGTCTATAGGTCAAAGGGAAGGAAGAGGCTTCCATACGATTTTTTTGTGCTAGAAATTGCTTTTTAATATGAGCATATAGATAAAGTTCTTTCCTGGTAAACGGATTGTGCCCGAAATAAATGAGCATATAAGTAGTTGAGCTATGGGAATTCTGGCTCATACCTGCCGTCACGACTTAAAAGAGTGAACGAGACATAATTTTTTTAAAGGGGAGAATGTGAGGGTTTGAGGAGTTTGGTCAATTTTGGTATAAGGGTAGGTTTTAAGTGTCCTTATATACTCTGGGATTCCACCTGGGATTTCTAGGATAAAGACTTATTTTTTGTTGTTGTAAATATCTAATAGTTCACATTTTTTCAAAAATGTGAACTAATAGATAACGTTTTGGTTTGTGTCAGTTTTCAAATGTTAAAAAATAGTAAAAGCAGCATCCCAGTTATACTGGGGGCATCTCGGACCGATTTTTTTAGTTGTATTTAAAATGTATATTTTATTATATTGTATTATTATCTTATTACAATCGTGTCAAGTCCGTTAAACAAAAAATTACTCAGTATAGCAACCCTCCCCTCTGCGAAGGTCCGCTAAACTGTAATCTGTATTTCAGCCAAATATAATTAATAACAAAGCACAGTCATATTATGAGCAAAATTCAAAACAAAACAAAACTACCTTATCGATATCACCCCCCCCTGTAAACGACCAATAGATGGCACTATTGTGCATCACATGATTTTCGACGAGCGATTTTCTATTTTTTTTTTGTAAATGGAGGTCTGGTGATCGCGCTGTCGACATTTTGTACAAAATAAATCTATTTTTGCAAAAAGTTTTTTCACCATAAACCCGCTCCGATTATCCCGAAAAGTGTGTAATTTGGAAAGAGTAAGTGTTAATTTATCACAATTGCTAAAAATCTGTTCGGAATTCGGTGAGGGCTGTGGCGTAAAATTGATTTGAAAATTGTGTGTTTTTTGGCTGTCAAAGTTTTGGTGCTGCCCAGAAGCAAGATGTTATTTTTGTATTTTGGCTACGATGTCGAGGACATTTTTTTTGCTCCTTTGCAATATTGTGAAGATTTTCCCCGTGAGAGATAAGGGTGACCAAATTAATTCTTGTGAAAAATTTGGTATTGTTACAATAATCGACCGAAAAGAAATGGATGCGTTACGTATGGTCGTTTTTTACTCATGAAATTCCACCTACCAGAGTAAACCTCACACCCTTCCACAATTTCTTTCCACTCCACCACAAAGGGGTTCAAGGATGTTCAACCACGTAGAACACACTTATTTCGAACACAATGACCAACATAGAAGCGTGAATAATTTTCCTTGTGCACGAATTTATCTCATCGAAAATTTGGATTTAATTTTTCAAACGTCACATGACTGATACGCGAGAGCTAACAGCTGACCAAGTCATAATAAATGTTTTCAAAAAATTTAATTTAATTAATTAAAATATTGGAAATGGGTTTTCAATATAATTAGTGAAGAGAAAATTAATTGAAAAACTAATGTACAGTGATGAGTTGGGGGTGTCGTTGGGAAAATAGATTTTCTATTTTATGGTGCTGGTGGCTAGGGGTGGCCTTGCACGAACAAAATAATAACAAAATTAAAAATTTATCATTTCCATTATAAATGTTGATTGTAATTTAATTCGAAATAATTAAATTATTTACTACTCGAGTAGAAGTTCAAGTTTATTCTTGTGAAGAACTGATGAGATGTGACAATGAAGAACTAAATATAGGAATTTATTTCAAATTTATTAATTTATTTTTTAATTTTCTCATTTTAGGCTTCCAATTATAAAAAACTTTTTTTCAAATAATTTGAAAAATCAAAATTATGGCTGAGTATTGGTTAATATCGGCCCCGGGCGACAAAACTTGCCAACAAACATGGGAAAACATGAACAATGTTACCAGCAAACAGAATAATCTTTGTGTAAACTACAAGTTTCACATTCCGGATCTTAAAGTAAGTATATATTTATTACCCTGCACATCTAATCTAAAAGTTACTCTATTTAATTCAAAACATTCATGGTCGGAAAAAATGGAAAAGTCTTCAGAATGTACATCGAGATACTTATAGTGGGTTGAAGCCACAGAAACCTACCTGAATCTTAAAATTTTTAAGAAATTCTTTTAATTTAGTAACTAGTTACAGGTGACTTTGGGGCTTCCGGCAGCTCTAAAATAATTTGCTTCCGGCAGATTTAAAAAAATATTTTGCTTCTGGAAATCGAAATAAAAAAGGTCTCGAGTCTCGACTGATGATTTCTGATTTCCGAAAATTGGGCAAAATTGCACTTTACCGGTTCTTTCAGCAGGAGCATTCTGTCCCCCTTATATTGTAGGGGACCCCCGAATCACGTCATATATTTTGTTACTGGGGGAAACCACCCCTTAGGGGAGGGGAAGGGTTCAAAGTTTCAGATAAAAAATGTAAAAATTGACATTGTGACGTCATGAGAAAATTTAAAAGCTCCATATTTAGAGGATGGATAGAGGGGATAAATACGCATATTTTGATATATCACACGACCCCCTTCCTCCCCCTATTTTCGTAAAAAAAATTGCATTTTTTTATGTTGTCTGTTTGTAGATTAGGGGGGAGGGTCGAGGGGTTAACCACTATGAAAAATTGTGTCCCACTGATTTCCAAATTTCAATGATTTCCAAATGATTTCCACAAGGTTGTCCCATAATTTCCAATAGTGGTTAACCCCTCGCGGGGAGAGTTACAGCTGATTTTGTTAATTATTCTGTTAAAGGAAGATATCCTGAGTATTGCCATACATTTTTTTGGGGCATGCTAGGGGAGGGGTATTACTCTTATTGATACTTCTAAAAAACATATGAGAAGACTATTTTTTCGTTTTCTATTTGCAATGAGGGGTTAACGGGTGAAGGGGAGTTAAAGGGTTAAAAAAAAATTATGGCAATACTCAGGATATCTTCCTTTAACAGAATAAGTAAAAATGCAACTGTACCCTTCAAACAAACATAACCTAAAAAATAAAAAAAAACAATTTTTTACAAAAATAGGGACAGGCAGGGGGTCGTGTGATATATCAAAATACGCGTATTTATCCCCTCTATCCATCCTCCAAACATGGAACTTTTATATTTTCTAATGACGCCACAATCTCAATTTTTACGTTTTTTATCTAAAACTTTGAACCATCCCTCCTTCCCTAGGGACTAACAAAATATATGGAGTGACTCGGGGGAAGGTCCCCTACATTAAAAGTGGTGGTAGGAGGCTCCTGCTGAAAGCGCCGGTACAGTGCATTTAAACTCCGGAATGATTTCCGTGATTTCCGAAAATGGCTTCCGTAATTTCTGAAAATAATTTCTAATTTCCGAATGATCTCCATGGTTTCCAAAAATGATTTAAGATTTCCGAAAATTATTTCCGATTTCCGAAAATAATTTCTGATTTCCGAAAATGATTTCTGATTCCCAAATTATTTCCGTGATTTCCGAAATGATTTCTGATTTCTGAATTGATTTCTGATTTCCGAGAATCATTTCTGATGCCCGAAACGATGTCTGTGATATCTGAAAATTATTTCTGATTTCCGAATTGATTTCCAAAAATGTTTTCTGATTTCCAAAATAAATCAGAAATAATTTTCAGAATTCACGGAAATAATTTCCGTGATTTCCAAAAATTATTTCTGATTTCCAAAATAATTTCCGTGATTTCCGAAATGATTTATGATTTCTGAATTGATTTCTGATTGCCGAGAATCATTTCTGATTCCCGAAATGATGTCCGTGATTTCTGAAAATTTTTTCTGATTTCCGAAATAATTTCTGTTTTCCGAATTGATTTCCAAAAATGATTTCTGATTTCCAAAATAAATCAGAAATAATTTTCAGAATTCACGGAAATAATATCCGTGATTTCCAAAAATTATTTCTGATTTCCAAAATAATTTCCGTGATTTCCGAAATGATTTCTGATTTCTGAATTGATTTCTGATTTCCGAGAATCATTTCTGATTCCCGAAATGATGTCCGTGATTTCTGAAAATTATTTCTGATTTCCGAAATAATTTCTGATTTCCGAATTGATTTCCAAAAATGATTTCTGATTTCCAAAATAAATCAGAAATAATTTTCAGAATTCATGGAAATAATTTCCTTGATTTCCAAAAATTATTTCTGATTTTCAAAATAATTTTCGTGATTTCCGAAAAGATTTTCATATTTTCCGAAATGATTTCGCATTTCCGTGATTTCCAAAAATGATTTCCGTAATTTCTGAAAATTATTTCTGATTCCCGAATTGATTTCTGATTTCCGTGGTTTCTGAAAATTAATTCTGATTTCCGAAAATGATTTCTGATTTACGAAAATGACTTCTGATTTCCGAATATGATTTCTGATTTCCGTTATTTCCGAAATGATTTTTGATTTCCGAAAATGATTTCTGATTTACGAAAATGATTTCTGATTTCCGATATGACTTCCGTGATTGCCAAATATTCCGAAATGATACCTGTGTTTTCTGAAAATGATTTCTGATTTTCGCGATTGCCGCACCCTTGTCCCATGATTTCCGAAAGAGGTTTCCCCTCCAGATTAAATCTAATGTTTTTCAAAATATAATGGCAAAGTCTATAAGCACTTTTAAGGAATAATTCTGAAAATAAAATATAATTTACGAAATCTGATCTGGATAAATTCTTATACCGCCATGGATTGATTTTGCCCGCCGTTGAATAAATCTTATATCTTCGCGGATTAAATCCAATATTTTCTTGGATTAAATTTTGAATGTTTTTATGGAATAAGTCTTATAATTTCTTAGATTTATAACTTATGTCAATAATCTTCGAATAAATCCAATATCATTTTTGATTAAATTTTATGTAGTTAATTTTGAAATAAATCTTATATCTTTGTGGAAAAATCTTCATTGGAAATAAATATTCGCAATATTTTTCCTTCAAAGTGACTTAGTATATTAAATTTTCATTATTTCTTTTATATTATTTTATTTATGAGACTTTCTTATCTAAATATTTGAATAGTTGACCAATTTTTATTGTAACTGCAATGTTATTTCTATAATATATTTCCTCTCAAGATCTAAATTTTCTTTTAAGAAAAGTTTTGTTTGTCTATTACGTCATACGTGTAATGTGAACAAAAAGCAATAACAAATACGCTACGACATTTTTCTTTTGGCAATTTATAACACTAGCTATATATTATGTTAACATTTTTATGTATTATATACATCGAGAGGCAGACAGTTTGGCTGCGACAAGGTATTTTGTGTAGAGACGAAAATATCGAAAAATATTTGATGGCCAAATAAATTTAAGACATTTTTTTTTCTTGATTATTTTGTGCAGATAATATTTCTTCTGTTTCAACTCTTACTGTCTGAAGTCTCACTGTCTGAAGTCTCACTGTCTCAAGTCTCACTGTCTCAAGTCTCACTGTCTCAAGTCTCACTGTCTCAAGTCTCACTGTCTCAAGTCTTACTGTCTCAAGTTCTACTGTATGAAGTCTTAAAGCAGTTAGAATTAAGACAATGGGACTTGAGGCAGTAAGACTTCACACAAGTCTCACTGACTCAAGCCCTACTGTGTGAGTCTTACTGTCTCAAGTCTCACTGTTTTATTACTATATTCTACTAAATATTTAGAGATGAATAGTATATCCGGCCGCTTTATACCAGCAAGTCGCACATTGCAAGTCTGCCTGTCTCAAGTCTGACAGTGTCAAGTCTTGCAGTCTGAAGGCTCTCTGTCTTAAGTCTCACTGTCAAAAAGTCTGAATTCTAACTTCCTCAAGTCTCACTGTGTAAAGTCTGAAAGCATATAAAATTAAGACAATGAGACATGAGACAATAAGACTTCACACAAGTCTCTCTGACTCAAGTCCTATTATCCTAAGTCTCACTGTCTCAAGTCCTACTGTGTGAAGTCTTACTGTCTCAAGTCTTACTGTCTGAAGTCTCACTGTCTCAAGTCTGAATTTTAACTTCCTCAAGTCTCACTGTCTCACTACTGTATAAAGGCTTAAAGCAGTTAGAATTGAGACAATGAGATTTGAGACAGTATAAGACTTCACACAAGTCTCTCTGACTCAAACACTTTTATCCTAAGTCTCACTGTATCCAGTCTTACTGTCTCAAGTCTCACTGTCTCAAGTCTCACTGTTTCAAGTCTCATTGTCTATAGTCTGAATTCTAACTTCCTCAAGGCTGACTGTCTCAATACTGTATGAACGCGTAAAGCAGTTAGAATTAAGACAATGAGACATGAGACAGTAAGACTTCACAAAAGTCTCTCTGACTCAAGTCCTCTTATCCTAAGTCTCACTGTCTCAAGTCCTACTTTGTGAATCTTACTGTCTCCAGTCTCACTGTCTTATGTCTATATTCTACTAAACATTTAGAGGTGAATATGATATTCGACTGCTTTATACAAGCAAGTCGCACTTTTGCAAGTCTGACTGTCTCAAGTCCTACTGTATGAAGTCTCTCTGTCTTAAGTCTGACTGTCTCATATGTCACTGTCTCTAGTCTGAATTCTAACTTCCTCATGTCTCACTGTCTCACTACTGTATGAAGGCTTAAAGCAGTTAGAAAAAAGACAATGAGACTTGAAACAGTAAGACTTCACGTAAGTCTCTCTGACTGAAAACCTTTTATCCTAAGTCTCACTGTCTCAAGTCTTACTTACTTTTTTTTTAAATATAAAAAAAAAATTCCAAATAGTAATCGAAATTTGTTAGAAATTCATCAGAAATGTGAGGCTTGAGACAGTGAGACTTGAGACAGTAAGACTTCATACAGTAGGACTTTATACTTGAACACTGACTCAGTTTTACTGTATCAAGTTACACTGTCTCAAGTCTCACGTCTGACTATCTGAAGTCTGTCTGTCTCAAACCTTACTGTCTCAAGTCTGAATTCTAACTTCCTCAAGTCTCAATGTCTCCATTTTAACTGCATCAAGACAGTGAGACTTAAGATTAGTAGGATTTGAGACAGAGATTCACAAAAAAAAAATGAAACTGATACAGTACTATTACTCAATATTACTATCATAGTCCTTCTTTTACTACATCAATCTTTCACTTCATTTCCTCCTCTAACCCTGTATAGTGATATCACTTTCACTATTGAAGTCCTGAAGGCAATTTTCTAAAGATTTCGGATAAATTTATGAACATTTTGATTAAAATTTAGTGAACTTTATAGATTTTGAAAAAAAAAAATCCATTCACACTGTCTTCAGTTCTTCTTTCTGAAGTCTCACTGTCTTAAGTTTCGATAAACTTTATATAGTGAGGACTTGAGGTAGATAGAATTGAGACAGTGAAGCATAAAGCAATTTGTCTTAAGACAAGTGAGATTTAAGACGGTGAAACTGACTTCAGACATTAGGACTTTAGTCTGAGTGATCTCAGTGATATCACTGTGTCAAGTCTCACTATCTTCAAGTCTATTATATATCACTATCACTATTGCAGTGTTGGGGCAATTTTTTGCTATAGAGTAAAGGACAAGATTATGATTATGATTGCAGTCACTTTGTCACGGTCTTAATTTGTCTTTTTATTGTGATCAAAGCAAGCTTATCATACATTTTACACTAAAACCTTGTCAAAAGACCATTTAGCCCTCCTATTCTATCCGATACCATACGCCATTCAGCGTACTAATTACCATTTTCACAATTTCAGGTCGGTACATTAGATCAACTGGTTGGTCTTTCCGACGATCTCGGCAAACTAGATGCATTCGTAGAAAATATCACCCGTAAGGTGGCCACCTATTTGGGTGAAGTGTTGGAAGATCAACGTGATAAATTACATGAAAATTTAATTGCGAATAACAGTAAGTAGTCGTTTGTTCTTATGTTTACAATTTAAAAAACTTCTTTTACATCGAATGACAAGAACAATCTAGAAAAACAAGATTAATAATAAATTTGTTCTTATATTGTGTAATGCTACGTATATATTTAATAATTTGTTCCTATCTACTTTCCTATTTAATTATTATTATTAATATTTTAGCCTAAATACATTTGAATTACAATAAATTTTAAATAACAAAATATGAGTGTAGATGAATTTTGATTGATATAAAAGAGAATGTGTTAATATCTATATGATTTTAAATTAAATTTAATTATTTAATAATAATAAATGAAGAAATGGATTGGTTTAGGAAATGTAATTAATTTTTTTTTTCTTCTGTGAAAATGGTGCACAAAAAAAAATGCATTTAATGAACTCGCTGTTCAATCATACCCTATTTTATAAAGTTGAAAAGTATTTAACCTCGGAATGAATCTTTCGAAACCAATCTGGTCGACAGAATTAAAAAAATAAATCTCATTCGTATTATATTTTAGGCAATAAAAATATAATAAAATATTTTTTTCGAATAAAACCCAACAATTTTCAAGTTTTACTTTTCTGAAGATGCTATAAAAATTAAACGAAACGTCCATAATTTTTTTTTATTTCATTCTTACGATAAAAAAACTATTTTCCAGATAATGATAAAGAGTGCCAATCTGCATCATTCTCTCAGGTGAAATACATTTTTCAGTATTAAAACCTTTCATATGAGACTATTCCTAATAGGGTAGTGCGATTTTTTTTTTATAGTCATGAAAAGTCAAAGACAATCATAAGAAAATTCTTCAAAACTTAAAAGATTTAAAAAAAAAAATTTAAAAAAATTTAAATTTTATGTTTTATGAAGATGTTTTTATTACCGAAACGTCAAATCCTTTAAAAAAATTACGCAAACCAATCCATTCTTTCAGTAATAATTCAAATTTTAGTAGACTATAAACACAGTAAACATAAAATGCGTACATATTTACACACTATCCCTACACACAAACCAAGATTATATTATGCATTAACACAAATCTAATTAAACTAATTATTACCCTAATTAATAATTAATATAGTATTTTAGATTTATAGTAAACAAACAATTGACAATATAACTAACTTTTAATTTGAACTAATTTATTTCTAATATTTTAATTTTTAATTTTTGTTTTTTTTAATTTTTGTTTTTTTTTATTTTATTTTTTTTTAATTCTTTATTTCAATAACTCATTAATTGCAAACTCATAAGAAAAATTATATTGTAATTAAATCTTCAAAGAAACATCGTCTCTCTTCTAACTAATCAATTTTCTTAAATAACGCGATCCACCCTATATTTTTGTAAACACAATATATAAAGGCTTTTTTGATTTTGAAATAATTTATAAATTTTTAAGTTTTTAAGTTTTTGTTTCTTGTTTTTGTTTTAGCAAGTTTTTTATCTGTGCAGACAATTCTATGCTGATTTATCCAATTTGCTGTCCAAATTTTCTCCTTAATGATTTTTTTTCTACCTGTTAATCTGATTTATATTCAAAAAAGGATTTAAAACAAAAGAAAAATCTATGATAACAACTTATTAAACTTATGTAAAAAAAATAGGGTAAAGATTCCAGTGATTGACACCTGTTCCAATAATTTGCATACACGGAGAGAAGAGCTTTGCGCCTAATAAATCATTTCTAATTTTTAGCAAATATCAAAATACTATAGAAATATTAAGTAAATAATTTTAAATATTAGTATATTACACTTGATCTTGGAAAAAATGGAAAAAATACTAGATATTAGAAACGGAGTCTAATATTAAGTATTAAGTCCGGCTGTTATGGAATTATAATGTGTAACATACAATATGCATTATAATTACAAACGAAAAATCCAATTATTAAGTATAAAGTTCTTAAAATAATTTTTAGAATAAAAAGTAGATTTTAGTATTGAGTACTAAAAATTTCCAAAAATAATCGAATAAAATTTAAGTATTATGTACTAAAATTTAGTATTGTATGCTAAAAATTAATATCGTATACCTACTCAAATTTTTTTAAGTAAATTTATAAATCAATCAAATATTTGCTAATTTTTAGAAAATCAAAAGTTAAACATTTCAGAATTTAATACTAGATTTTAGATTTGATTAGTTTTGAGTACTAGAAATTGCTAAATATTTCCAATTTTTTTAGTAGTGTATACTAAAATTTAGTATATAGGATCAGGCTATTTGGTCAACGAAAAGTGAATACCTTTGTAATATTATATTATTATTTCGCCTGAGCCTGTGGTTGCAAAATTGCAAAATTTATTTGGTGGAATTATTTTTACCATTCCGTTTTTGTATTCGTTAGCGCAATATGTAAATCATTTCAAGACTCGAAATGTTAGAATCTAGAATGCCTATTTGGCGCTATCTGGATAGTGTTATTTAACTCCACTGATGACGGGTTAGCCTAGAAATAATGCAAACTTGACCAACCGGTATATTAGTATATTATTAGTATATTAGTATATTAAGTCAATATAAAAGCTTCTGTGAATCAAGCAAATCAAAAGTAGACGCAGAACCTATAGCAAATATACTAGATCCAAGTATGATAAGTCTGTTTTTTCTCTCCGTGCAGGTGTTTACTAAAAAAGCGATTGCAGGGGTTCAGAAGTCACTTAAAGCAGTTAGTCCCACTATATGATATCAAAAGATAGTGTAAAACCCGCCCACTGATCACCAAAAAATATGGCTAGTGTGAGTTGCTGACAACACCACATCTTTAATATGGCCGTCAATGAAAACCATGATATCAGATAGAAAAAATCGGTCCGAGAGCACCCAGTATAACTGAGATGCTGCTTTTACTATATTTTAAAATTTAAAAACTGACACAAACCAAAATATCCCAGGCTATGGGACCACTAATAAGACATCCTCACCAAAAATTGGCCAAATCCCTCCACTGGTGTAAGACTTTCTTGTGTCTGATATTTTGCTGACGGACGGACGGACGAACATTTTTTATTTTCTAGTAATAATATATAATCTAATATTTTGGAGGTTTGAGGGGAGGGAAAGTAGAAGTGTATGGTACTACAAATTGCTATCATTTAAAAGTTGAGGCAAACCCAACACTCCGTGTAGATGGGAAAGTCAAAAATCTGATTTTTCATATATTTGTTCGTAGGAGGATGCGGGGTCAAGATACATAATTTTGGTGGGTGTAAAATGAAAGGTAGATACTTGAAGCAGCGAGGGTTCGTCGGGGCTTGAGACCATAAGCGCTAAAGTGTAGTTTAGCCTAAATTTGTTTTGAAATTAGTTCTACATAGTCCCGAGCATGGTCCAATAGATACTCCTATATGATTGCCCGTAATGGTGTTCTCTCTATTATACTCATAATCCTGCTGTTTTTAAATAAAATTATCCAAAAGCATAATTTTCTCGTATCAATGCATTTTGTTGTTAATGTTCACTTGGTTCATCCGTTTTTCACTGAATTACATAATAAATTTACTGTAGGTATAGCATATTATATGATTTAAATGACTGCGTTTTTTCTCTGCTGCGTGTTGCTAACACTTTAAACATCACAATAAGTCATGTTGTGTGTCGCGAGCGTATTTAAACTATTTTTATTATGTTTTTTTGTAAATTTTCTATAATATGTTTACATTGTGGTTAAGTGTGCTCGTCTGTCATTTAACATGCACATAACATGCATTTTTTTGAATCCGGAAAATTTATTTAGTTTTTTTTATTTATTTATTTTTCCCATATTTATAGGAAAACATACACAACATAATATACGTATGCTGTTATATTTATGACGGATCAATTGAATGTCTAGGAGAAAATGGAAATGTTAATTAGTGACGTATAATTTTTATAACAATTGGTCGGCTTATTTTCAGCATATTTTTTGCGTTTTTTTTGTAAAAAAATAAAATAAAATTTATGAAAATAAATATATATGCATAAATATTAAATAGAATGTTCTGATATTGTGATAAAAATGTGAGATAAATTCATTCATGTAGGTCAACTATATATATAATTATATATACATAAAATATTTATAGAGATGGAATTGTACAATGTATAATAATATAATGTACATAAAAACTTGTATTATTTAAATTTTAAGTGCAATATTATACCTCACATAGTTAAAATAATATCGGATACTTTAGGCTGTAACAATATATTTATTATACACACATATGCTTCGTGTTTGATTAAGCATTCCGATATGTAAATTAACATATTGTTGTTTCCAATATAAGACTATTTTTAATGATTTTAAAATCAATATGTAAGAAAATATTAAGTTACGTCTTACTTTAGAGTTTAGATATTCATTCTATATATTATTTAAATATAAAAATAAATTAAAAAAAAAATCGGTCCGAGAGCTTCCAGTATAACATGGTATATGATGCCTTTACTATCTTTTAACAATTGAAAACTGACACGAACCAAAATGATCTATATTAGTTCACATGTTTGAACAACAAGTGCGTAAACTAATAGATATTTCCAAAAAAAATAAAAAATAAGATAGGATTCCCCCTCGTCTTTAACCTAGAAACTCCGAGTGGGGAGCATCAAGCTGAGCCAGATCCGTTTACCAGAACTAGAACCTATTTTCTATATGCTCATATTTTTCTGCCAATTTTAGAAAAAAAACATCCCCAAATGCAATCCCAGAGTATCGGATCACTAATAACTCACCCTTACCAAAAATTGTCCAAATCCCTCGATTAGTGTAAAACTTTCTTGTGTCTGATATTTTTCTGACGGACGGACGAATATTTTTTTTATATTTTCTGACTCAGGGCATCATAAAACGAAAAATAACAGGGTCCTGGCAATTTGACCATTTTGTACTATTTTCATACAAAATCCATATGTATGTATGGATTTTTTGTATATAAATAGTAAAAGCAAAAAAATGCATTTCAAATAAATATATATTTATTTTTGCAGTTATATCGCATAATAACTGCGCGCGATGACATAAAAATCACTCAACATTGTTCTATTGCAAAGTGAAAGAAGATAAAAATATTTATTCAAGCAATATAATTAACGAGTTTTTCTTCAAAGGCATATAATATTCTATACTATTTATATATTTTTTAACAAGAATTGGAATACAATTCATATAGGTGTTTCTTATACATATATTCACGCATAAAAGGAGTGGTGACCATAGCAGAACTTGAATTAGATATTTTTTTAAACACCGCATACATATTTCATATATAAATTCAAAAATATTGAATTATTAATATGTTAGATATTCTTTATAAATATTTATAGATTTAAAGTCTAGTTTACATCTTGTTCTAAATATTATATAGTTAATAGTTGATTTGAGATTATGACAAACTTGTTTTTTAACGTATATAAGCTTTGATTTGAATAATACTTGAAATTGTATTCAAATATGGATGTATTCTTTTCATTAAACCAAACTAAGAGAATATTCACTTTCTATAAATTAATAAATTATATAGAATAATGAGTTACTTTAAAAATTATGAAGGCTATTTACTGTATATAACTCTAAAATAACACGAACGATAAAGTTAATGTAGGCCGAATATTACATTAATTTCTCATGCTTCAATATTAAATAATAGAATTATTTTAAAAGCCCTATTCAATGTAATAATATTGTACTAACATTTACTGATACAAATTAAGTCTAAAATAGGTTGTTACTTAACTAATTTCAAATTGTTTATGATTTTTATTTAAATTTTTGCGGAATGTTTTCAATTCTTTAAATAATTTCCAATGATTTTTAAAATAATTTGATATTTTTTTTCAAATTATTTCCAATGATTTTTAAAACAATTTAAATTTTTTTTACATGATTTTAAAAATTTTAGAAATGATTTCCATTTTTTTCGAAATGATTTGATTTTTTTTTTCAAAATCTTTGCAATTATTTCGGATTATTTTCAATTTTGTTTAATTATTTCCAACGATTTTTAAAATAATTTCGATTTGATCGAAATGATTCCAATGTTATTTCCAATGATTTAATTTTTTTCGGAATGTTTTCAATTTTGTTTAAATAATTTCTAATGATTTTAAAAATTATTTTAATTTTTTTTAACAATTATTTATTTTTTTTAATTATTAATCAAATTTAATGGAAAGTTTTGAAATTATTAAATTTTTGGTTATGGAAATAATTCAAATTTTTAAATTGTTTAGTTCATTCAGAATGATTCAATTTTTTAATTATTTCCAGTGATTTTCAAAATAGTTTCCATTTTTTTTAAATGATTTCCATTGACTTAAAAAAAATTTTTTCGGTATTAAAAAAATATTTTTTTTTTTATTTTTTTTAAACTATTTCATTTTTTTCGGAATGTTTTATGTTTTTTTAAATGATTTCCAACAATTTTAAAAATTATTTCCATATATTCATTTAAATCCATTTTTTAATTAAAAAACAATCCAATGATTTAATGTTCTCGGAATCTTTACAATGTTGTTTTAAATAATTTCAAATGATTTTAAAAATTATTTCCTTTTTTTCACAATGATTCAATGTTTTTTTTTAAATTATTTTTAAATGATTTAGTAAGGAGACGTTGAATTTTTACAATAGTCATCAAGAAAAAAAAGAAAGAGATAGCTTTATATCAAAAAGTCTAAGTGCGACAACGAATTAAAAATATACATGGAAGGAACACAATTTTTGTAAACAAGAAAAAATAAAATAATAAACCTGCAGTGTAAGTGAGATGCACTCTTAGTTCATAAATAAAGTATTTTTGAGGGATGAAGTAAAACGTATTTTCCATACATTTTCCATTTTTAAAAATCAATATTAACACATACTATGATTTTTGTTTAAAGTTTGTAGAGTATTTTATTCTATTCGGCCATTTTAGAAAAGCATAAAAATGCGCTTCAAATATTTTTATATTGTTACTTACATGTATATTTCTAATTCGTTAAAGTGCGAAGACGTTTTTTTGGATGTTTGCCTTTTTTCCTCTTAATAGAGCCCTTGTTTTGTTTCATTCGAGTGTACCTCGAAGTGTACACATTTTTGTGTCTTATATTCTCTATCTCTTTCTTTTTTGTTGATGTCTTGAAAGAGTCAACGTCTCTTACTTTAACTACAATGATTTTTAAAATATTATTATTTTTTTTTTAATATTTCAAATGATTTTCAAAATAATTTTAATTTTTTTTTATTTTTATTTTTTCGAAATGATTTAGGTAATATTTTTTTCAAAATAATGCAGTTATTCCGAATTATCAACGATTTTAAAAATTATTTCTATTTTCGCCAAATTATTCCAATTTTATTTTCAATGATTTTTTTTCGGAATGTTTTCATTTTTATTTTTAAATTATTTCCAATTATTGTAAACGATTTTAGTTTTTTGGTTTACTTACTAAAAGTGAAACTAAAAACATTTGCAACTAAATACTAAAAATACTTGGGATCTGCGCATGGTTTAGCAAACCCACACATGTCTGGCCTAATATTTGAATTAAGTACGTTTCAACAGATTACAGTAGTAATAAATTAAAATAAATTTAAGATTGTACTAACCGTATGCTTTACAAAAACAAAATTGCAACTGGAAAGATTTCATAAAACATCAACAATTTTTCAAGATTTGTGGCAGATTCAAGTAAAAATAAAAAATAAATCACTTCGAAAAAATTAAAACGGTTTTAAGAATATATTGAAACAAACAAAATTTTAATAACAAAATTAAATCATTTTGCAAATTATTTAAAAAAATTAAATAATTTCAAAAAAAATGTAAATTAAAAAAAATATGAAAAAAAAATGAAAATTGTAAAAATCACTGGAAGTCATTAAAAAAATGAAAACTTTCCAAAGGTATTGAAATCATTTTTTTAAAATAAACACGGTCGATAAATTCCCTATCGCTTCAGAACATTATATGCAGCTTTATGTTTGATCTGTGTAGATTGAATTAAAACAAAATGTTAAGAAATTTTATCCAAAACTGCTGAAATATTATCAACAAACGACGAGACCTACGACAAATATGACAGTACTAGTTAGTACTCAACTAGTATAGCTTAAA
>JANSTW010127330.1:0-16610 GCA_027564275.1 Diadocidia ferruginosa | reverse complement strand
TCTATAGGATATTAACTGGGTTATCTGACAAAAATAAAAAAATGTAGGTTTTGGAATATTTTCATAATTCAAAATGGCCGCCAAATACTAAATACAAAATTTCTCAGAGACGTATTTTAAAATAATTATGATTTTTTTTATTGATTGATTTTGACCACCTTGTAACTCGAGAACCACAAATAAAAAAAAATGTTTTCTATAAAATTGATTTTTTAAAGAGTACATAACTACATACGATTAAAATCAAAAAACATAATAAATAAAACATTACTTCCAAAAGTGTGCGAAAACTCGTAATTTTCATCTGAGTAATTGTCAATTGAATGTGGACCATTTGAGTTTACACAAACGATAAAATAATCTTTATAATTTAAATTAATTAAAATAAAATATATTTATAAATAATACTTCTTTCCCGCAAGTTTATTCCATTGAAATAATATTTCTCATTTGTCTGATAGCCGTCACTAATTTTGGGCTACAGCCACCACTCAGTGCCAGATAATTCTCTGGTGGTGCCCTTAAGAGTGTAGCCATTTGTTGCAAGTGCGAACCTAAACTTAGGCCCAATTCCTCCAGTACACTGCCTAAATATTCGATGTCTGTAGCCAATTGTTTGGATTCGGTTACGTTTAGAACGACAATTTGATTTATTTGCTCTTCATATAAATCACAACATTCTTCGGCTATCAACGACAGCAGAACATCAGCACTGGCAATATTTCCCGTATACTTGTCGTTGGACAGTTCAAGCGAAATTTTCAATTGAGCCGTTGGCGATAGCAATAGGGGTTCCAAGTGCTGTGGCAACGTTAACAGATACTGTCCAACCTGAAATTTGTTTTCATTATAATTATATTTTGTTTACGCGCTCTTCATTTAATATTTTACCTGAGTTATAAATTCTTGTGGTGCAAAACTATAATCGGGTAAATCATTGCCAGTGGAATTTTGAGAGTCGGCCGGTGGTTTTATTGTGGTTAAATGTTTATCGACTGGTAAAAATACCAACGTAAACGTCGTATCATGAATGTTCTTACAAATAGATTTTATTAAATCTTTTGTTGCACCAAACATGCTTTCATTGGAATTTTCGTCGGAATTTCTTAGCACTTCCATAAGTTTTCTAAAATCATTTTTCTCTCGTTTCGACAACAACTTGTAACCATAGTAAAGGTCGTGCTCGCTGCTTTGTAATTGATCGCATTTGCTATGCACAATTTCGTTAATCTTTCGTTCAAAATCATCTAATTGCAATTTAAAATCGCCAATACTTTGCAAACATGAAATACAAGTTTGCAATAAACTCCAAATTTGTTCATGCCGTCGACTGGCATTTAATTGCTGCTGAACTTTTTGATATTTGTCCAAATAGCTTTTGAAGGTTTGCTGAAAAAAAAATTGATTTAAAGTTTTAAGAATTTTTAACTCTAGACGCTTATACATTTAAAACAATAATTAGTGCAGGTAATCCACAGTACTGTGTGATATTTTTACATTGCTCCAATGAATCTTCGCACCATTTCATAACTTTTGAATTGGAATTACCCAGAGAACGTACGCTTTCAGCAGCTGTAGCTTGCATCAATTGTAATTCTGTTAAATTGTTTGACAAATTTTGTTGTTCGATTGATGCGAACTGGGAAAAGAATGCGATAAAATAGTCGAAAATAGCCGCGGTTAATGATTTTAATAGATTTGGACTAGGCTTATTCGACAACGATTCAATTTGTTTTTGCATTAAATCGCCAAAATATATGTTTGCACTTGAGATTTCGGTAAGAATGAATAGTTTGTCATTACTCCTTTTCAACAAGTTATTAATGGCTATTTCACGAGTCGGCTGCAACGATGGCAGCAATTCCGTTATAACGGATATTGTTTCAAAATTGCTATTTCCACTTGCGCTTGTGCCAAATACAATGGAGCACCATTTATGCTGTTTTTGCCAATTTTCGTTTAGATAATCGTAGTATTCACGCAAGAAATTCACAGACCCCGAATTAACAGCTGTTTCAACAATTTCTGACCATTGTTGTTGCAGCATACCCTTCTGCACGGTCCTATAGTATTGTGTCAATTGTGGCAATCGTTCCATTTTATCAAATATGTCTACATGTTTCTTCGATTTTTCCACATCGCCACTGGTAAAACTTTGCACAACACCGGGACTTGCAATCGCTTCAATGCGATTTTTAAATCCTTCAACTTGTACTTCTCGCTCACTTTGCCCGGCTAATCCCACTTGGGCGGCCAATGAGTGCTGTAGTGACTGTAACTTATCACAGGCATTTACAATGTCATTTCGTTCCAAGAGCTCTTCTAATTCTGACGTTAGACGTCCCCATCCATCGGATTCTTGTAATCCTTGTTTGGCTACCTGAAATTGAAAACATATATGTTAGAGCTTTAAATAACCTAAACGTCATTTTTACCTGTAGTTTTGTCTTAAGCACATCTAAGCGCTCCAGATTGGCCATACAAGCTCCAGTATCTTTTTGTACTTGTGCAATGTCATTTTGAACTTCGGACATTTTTGCACGTAATGAAAATGCTTCATTTTGTAAATTCTAAATAAAAGTATTTTAAAACATATGTCGCTAATTAAAACCACAACTTACATTAGCATCCTTCATTATTCTGGGCATTCCGGCCAACACCTGCTGGCTTGTATCCTCCAATGCCGAATTCAATTGTTGCACATATAGTTGAAGCTTCGATACTAATCCAGATACAAATACCTAAATACCATAGAATATTTATTAAATTATATAATTTATACATCAATAACAAGCCCCCAACTTCTTTTGATGATTGTGGCGAATTATCTGCCGAATCTGCTGCTGTTGTCGAATTTTTGTAAGCCAAATTGATCCATTGAGCAGCATCAAAATTTTCATCGGAAAATGCTTCAATATCCTAGATATGAAAGAGCAACGGATTTGATAATTTTTTATCTTTTTAATTAATTTAATTATTTACCATTTTTTAAATTGTTTTAATTAAATCGCTCCCTCGTAATTTTATGACAATCGCACAAGAAAAATTTTGCCACTCCACGATAACAAAAATATAAACAAACCCAGCTGTAAAAATTGGACTCAGTATGACGAATACTTTTGTCGCGTTATTTACGTACTTAAGATATTAGGCCGGTTTTACATATTTATGTTTCAATATGATTTAAAATAATTAAAATAAAATTAAAAATATTTATAATAAATAATAAAAATTATTTAACAAAAGACGTATGCGAAAATTTTAACAGATACTTTTTTTTTATATTTTTCGTGAGCTGGAAATTCCATGGTTCTAACCAGCACGGGTATACGAACTGAGTAATATTTAAAGTTCCCAAATTTATTCTAAATTATTATAATTTTTTTTTCTTAAATGCATAATGCAGATATTTTCATTCATACACAATAATTCCATTAAAAATATATTTAATTTAATATTTATATTTTTTGTAGATTCCATAACTCGAAGAGAATAATCGCACATTACTATGCAATCATCATCCCATATATACAATTTAGCTGGTCAAATCTTTAAATGAAAATTATTTAATTTATTTATAATTTGTATTTAAAATTTACAGATGGAATTTTAAAAAAAGTTTTTGTTTTCTTTTGTACTAACTGGCAGATAGAACTTAACAATTCAGTTTGATGGTTCTATTTACTGACAGATAGAACTTTAGGTTAAAAGTTGAAAGAATTTTTTGTACTGAAAACCTGCAACTGGAATTCGAAAAATACTGAAGATAGAACAACGACAATTAGTTTAATTGAAACATTTCCCTATATTTTTGGTAAAGTTTGATATACAATTTATAAAAAAATGTCAGTTGTAACATTGGAATTTCCAGCTCGCGATTTGCTACAACAAAACTACGTAGTTTACGAGAAACGAAATTATAAAGTTAGTATTTCATGATTTTCCAAATCAATAGACCAATTTGTTTTATTTATATAGGATCACAACAACAAAATCAAAATATAAGGCAACGATGAAATTTTTGTATGGAAAATCGTCGAAAATTTTGTTAAATTGTAATTTGTAAATTATTCAATCATACTGTATTAATGTTTTTGTTAATTTGGATAAATCAACTCATCATAAAAATTAATTAAATAGTTTTACATAAATTAGAAGTTATTTACATATTATTTGGAATTAAATAAAATAAATTGTCCGCAATTTATCCATACAAAAAAATATGTTTCTTATATACATGCAGTGTGACTGGTGATGGAATTGTAGAACTAAAATCCATCTATTGTCCGAATTAATATTTTTATAAAAAGAAAAACATTATAAAAAAATTACAATTAAATTTATTTAATTTTCTGGTGCCCATAATTTAAATGTTCTATCATAGGATGTGGTTGCAATGTATTGTGAATTTGGTGAAATGTCAACGCTCATTATTTTACCATCGTGACCGTGTAACGTCTTCAAAGGTTGCCATGTTTTATTTGACCATATCTAAAAGGAACAAAATTCAGTTTTTCTTTGAAAATGTGGAATAATTAAATACTTCAAATGCATGCAATCGAACGGAAATAGATAACTTATGTCTTCCTGGTGTTGATATTTTGAAAAATATAAAAGGTTGTATGTACTTAGATAGGAAAAGACAATGGGATAATGTTCCATTTAGTGTAAAGCTAAGAACAATAAGGCAAGACTTGAAACCATATGATATTTTTGAAAAAACGCACTAGGAGAGAATCGGTAATAATAACTCGCTTACTCGCCATCGTATTGGTCACACAAAAATTACACATGAACATATTTTAACGAGGGATAATCCACCTGTCTGTGATCGGTGTAATGTTATTATATCAGTAATTCATATTTTACTAGAATGCAGAAAGTACGACACATCAAGAACTGCCTATAATTTGGGGAACAACATAAAATTTCTTGACACGAAGCAGGGAAGAGACAATGTGCTGAAATATATAAAAGATATAGGATTATGGAATGATATTAAAACAAAACAAAATTTGCAAAAAACAAAAATTTCCTAACCTCACTTTATAGCACTTTTCTAATGCAAATAATATCCAGCCAAACAAAAAACAACAAATTGTATGGAGAAACGGATATTATTAAAACTTTAGCAGTTAGCACCAAATATAAATTTAAAAAAATACTTAGACTCGGTACTTAAGCTAAAAAGTATTTTCAGTTATTTTCATCATTGAACGCAACCTTTTACCAGTGTTGGAAAACAAAAGAAAATTGTGAGGTTATGAAAAAAATGTGATGTTTTTATCACGTATTCACGTAAAAAAATAGCAAAAGGTTTCTTTTAAAAGTAAAAAAATTCCCATAATTTTACGTATTATTCTCAATTGCCATCATTCAAAATGGGTAAAACATTTAAATATCTAAAATATACAAAAAAAGAGTTGGACGATTATTGCAAAGATGAAAAATCCTGTGTGAAATGTGTTCAAGATCAAATTCACATAACAATGCCGCCATGGGGGCTGAACAAGTTCGAGGAAAGTGTAAGGGCAGCTTTGTCCAAAACAATCGGTGATTATTCAAAAACATTCAAGGGCATTGTGCTGGACGCAAAAAACATCAAAGTATTGGGCAATAAATTCACCATGCACAATGACGTTCCCGATTTGCACATAAATCTTACGGCCCAATTGTACATCTTTGAACCGCATGTGGGTGCTGTTATTAAAGGCATTTTAAAACATGTTGCTCCGACCCATATAAGTGTTACAATATACCGTGTTTTTAACGTGTCTATCCGACTGCTGGAGAAACGAAAGGATTTGCACATAAATTCGGAAATATCCATTAAGATTACCAACTTCGATTTGGAGGACACAATGCCATACATTGAAGGTGTTTTAGACAAAGTCAATGAGAAAATTGTCTTTCAAGATAATGACGAACATGGAAATGTTATCGATAGCGGTATTAGTACCGAAGAATCGCGCGTCAGCAAGACAAAAATTAGGCAGACAAGCAGCAGTGATTCGTCCGGAAGTGAAACGGAATATGCTAACGCTAAGGTAATTATAGTTCATAAATTCGTTTTGTCCTAATATTTATTAAAAATATTTTTTTAGCTACGAATTAAAAAGGAACAAAGAACCAATTCGACTGGATCGAGTGATGAAGATGACAGTAGTAGTGATGATGATAATAAGATCAAGGATTCAATTAAACCTGTTTTATTAGAAAAAATTAAAAAGGAAAAAATGTCAAGCGAATCTGACTCCGAAACCTCCGACGGCTCCGAATTAGATTCTAAAAAATCAATTAAAAATGAAACAAAAATACCACCGTCTGGAACAATCAGTAGCAGCAGTAAACCCAAATGTAACATAAAGAGTGAAACGAGATCTAGTAAGTCCAGTTCGGATACGGATACGACGTCAGATTCAGAAAGTGAAGAAAATATAGTAATAAAGCAGGAACCAATTGAACATTTATCATCGAATTTGTCCGAAGCTGTAGCAAACGCAAAACCAGTCAAAACCGAAACTAAAGCTTTAACAAATCGGAAGCGTAAGCTAAGTATTTCTGAAAAAGTCTTAAGCAAAATGTTAAAGAAATCTGCAACATCATCTTCGTCATCATCATCACCATCATCGTCGTCAGAGTCGGAAGATGAACCACAGTCCAAGAAAAAAAATATACGAAGTTCAATTCTTGACAAAATATTAGCAAGAAAATTTGGACAACAGGAAGTCGTTCAAAAATTACACAAAAAGAAAGAAAGTGATGTAACTACGATGAAAAAACCAACAGATAAAGATTCGTCAATATTAACCGGGTCACATATGAATAAACCGATAGCCAATATAAGTGGATTTAATTCACCAGGACTATCGAGTACGTTAAAAGTGGAGAAGAAAAAAAAGTCAAAAAAAACGTAACCTAATGAGCAAATCGGAAGCAAATAATGAGAACCGGGGTGTTATAAATAAATTTTATAAATTTTACTGTTTCATTGTTTTTGTTTAACCACTATTAGATATACCAAGTCCAGAGTTATTGTTCTGTGTTCAAGAGGTCTAGCCGGGAATTGTTCACAACTGGGCTATCACCTTTCATTCGCAGGTGTTTGGTAAAAAGCGTTTGTAGTGGTTCGAAGGTCACACATGTCTACCAGACAGGGTTTTTCATATAGTGTAAAAACCCGCCCAAACTATCTTTTAAAATATGCAGCCCCTATGCTCCCTCACTTAATGATGATGAAGTCCCGAGAATGGTCATTATACTCATTAGAGTAGGAATTTAATTTTGATTGAAAAGTTAGGGAGACAAATCTTACCTTTGTTGTACAATCATAGCTAGATGTAACCAGAAAATTACCCCCGTCTTTCTGATATTTCACATCAGACACAAGGTTTGTGTGTGCCGGAATGGTGTAGACCGGTTGACGACGTCTTAAATCCCAAATCTACAATAAAATTATGCAAAGACCATTTCTTTAAACTAGCAACCATTATAATCATACCTTACAAGAATTGTCTTGACTTGCGGACGCAATGTGATAGCCATTTGGTGAGAAATCAACACCGTAAATCGAACCCAAATGACCCTCCAGAAACATAACACATCGTCCGGTTCTTAAATCCCACACACGTCCGAATGCATCGAGGCCGCTAGAAAATGTTAATTTTTTAAATCGTCAAATTCTCTTGTCAGTTAAATTTACCCCGTTACACAAACGCTTCCGTCCGTTTGAAATGAGATACAGTGGACGGCTTTGGCATGTCCCTCTTGATGTAATACTTCTTGTTTTTGTTCCAAGTCCCATAGACGCCAAGACGAGTCATAGCAAGCCGTACCTAAAAATCGTCCAGACGGATGAAATGCTAACCGTGAAACACGATGCGGAACATGACCTGTTATATCGGCGATTGATTCTTCACTATCGAAAGACCAGAGTTTTACAGTGCCGTCTGTGCCACCCGTAGCCATAGCCACCACGTTTGGTTCATCTTTTCGTACGCCATTTCGCATAGCCACTCCACCAACATAGCAGGCATGACCACGCAATGTTTGTACCAACGAACAATCTGGAATCGACCATAATTTACACATTCCAGACCTGAAATTTAAAGGTTAGCATGCATTCAAATCAACGCTATAAATTCCACTTACCAACTCGAAGTCAACAATAGAGACGAATCATCATTAAAACAGCAATTACTAATCGGGCGAGTATCACCCACTTGACTACACTCCAATGACAAAGATTGGATTCTCTTTTGTAATTCAACCATTCGACCGGCTTTTGTTGCGCTCGGCAGCTCTAATAATTCTCGTGCAGCTTCTAAACGTTTCTTGGCTCGCGGTAATGAATAGTAAGCTATCCAAAATCTGGACACTCGTAGCGCTTCGGGTCCTTCATGATACCATGTTGTTTCCTGTTCCTTTTGCAACTGTTTTCTTTCCTCTTCTTCTTGGATTTTTTGCTTTATCGCATTCTCCCCTAAACTGTGAGCAAAATACTATTGTAATTACGCGAAGGTCTAATTTAATTATCCGGCATACTTACTTTGCTAATAAATCTTTAAGGCGACGTCTTCGTTCGGCCGGTCCCTCGCCAAACAGACATATCGGTTCGTTGAGATGTCGTAGATTTTTCTTAACTTCAACATCGTCTGTACTCACATTAATCTGACGAGCCTTTCGTCGTTTTTCAAACTCTTCCAACAGGGCTACCTTATCCTTAGACCTAAAAAATACAAATTATACAATTGAATTAAGTGATTTAATTTCCAACTTACACTTCTTGTTCCAAATCAAAATAGTCACTAGACGTATGAATGTTGGCCGTAGGCGGTTGTGGTGCAATAGACGGTTTCTTGGGCTCAGGTTCGGCAGCAACATATTCATCATCTTCGTCCGATTCAATTTCTTCTAGAGCTTGCTGACGGCTTCGTTCGCTCTCCTCCAACGAACCATAATGGATAACGTTGGACTTTTTAACATAAGTTATGTCTTCATCATCTGACATAATGTGCAGGACAATTATTGTTTTTCTTTTATAAAATAAAAATTAAATTATTTCCCTCTAAACTGTTTATTGTTTACACTGAATTTGCCCGCATAATTTTTATAAACATACGACAAAAGTATACGCATAACCTCACTTTAGTGCCGTCAAATGTACTTAAGCGCTGTAGTAAGCGTGCAATATAATTTTTTTGGGCTTAAAATTTCAGTTCAATGTTGCAAAAGCGCTAAACTTACATGATGGCCGCTAAAGCAAAAAAAAAACAATTTTTTTGAAACCGAAAAGAACGGTTCCCGCAATTTGAAGAGCGATATTTTTTATAATTTTATTTTATACATTTATTTTATAATTTTATTTACAAAATGAAGAAGAAAACTAAAAAGGAAGATGGTCAGAAGGGGCGGCCAAAGGTAAAATTGTTAATCGAACAGAAGAAATTGCCATTGAGGAAGAAAATTCTGCGGAAAAAATACCAAGCTAGCTGTGACAATTCTCGACAACAATCGGATTTGTCTATGGTTGATGAATCCTTTTGGAAGGATTCATTTGATAAAGTGGTGGGCGATAAATCGTAAGTAATAATTGAGAGAGTTAATAAATTTGTATTTTATTCAGAAAATAGATTTTAATGGACCTTTTGTTTTAGTTTTTAATTTTTGAATTTAGCGCAACGTAGGTCGCTGACGATTTGGAGAATCTACACTTTAACGCTTATGGCCCCGCAGGCCATAACGAACCCTCTCAGACTTCGAAAACCACTTTAACACTTGGCGTTATCCCCCCTTTGAACAAGGGAAGGGGTCAAAATTTTAGAAAAATTTATATTTTGGAAGATTTGAGAGGGGGTGGGTAAGGGGTGTATTGTTTCAAATAAAAGGTATTACAAATACCTATAATTTAAAAAGTTGGGGCAAATCCAAAACTCCATGCAGCTGGGAGAGGCGAAAATCTGTTTTTGCATATATTTGTTGTTATAAAGGGGTGGGGGTAGGGCGGCCGAGATAAAAAAAATTGGTGGATGTCAAATGAAAGGTAGACACTTGGAGCAGTTATCCATATAAGTTTTAAAGCTTAAGAAAAACGAACGTAGCACATTAAAGGGGCAGCAAATAATCTAAAAATATAGTTTTTGTACTTTTTCTCTTATCAGAGGGCTGCCGCTCCCCAAACCCCCTGCTTTGTTTAATTTTATTATCGAGAAGCTGCTGCCACCCGCATCCGCTGCTAGGTGTCTGGAAAAATGCCCACTTTAAAGGGGGGGGGACATTAAAGGAGCAGCGGCCGAGAAAAAAGATCTAAAAATACGCTTCCTGTACATTTAACCTTATCAACCCCTGCTTTGTGTTAGTTTTCTTGTCCGTTATGAAAACAGGTATACTTTTTATTCAAATTATAGCATATTCCCTCTGTTTGGCTTCCTAAAACGCGATGTTCGTTGTCACCTGAAAAAATGCAAAGACTTCCTCTGCCTACGTAACGAAATCTTGGGTCTGTCAGATTTCTTTCTGGGTTTTACTCCAACTCCACCCTCGATCACAACTTATAGTTTTCGCTGAGTACCTATGTTTAGAGTTTCACTTTCTATAATTTTTTTCAACACCAGATCTTCATTGTTTACGATTCGTCTCAAAATATATTTTGTTTCTCATGCATACTAATAAAAGCAGTGTTTGCGTTTCGAATATTCTATTTTTTTTTTGTGAGATCTGTATGATTTGTTGCTGAAAATTCAGAAAGTTTGTTTGGATTCGACTCTTTGCATCTCTAGTTTCCCAGATATTGAAATATATAAGACGAGTTCTTATAAAATTTTTGTAAACTAAACAAATACTCTACTGCAATGAATAACCAGGGAAATTTTCACATCATTCCTCTACTGAAATTCAAAACAACTTCGAACAAATATCAGAAGGCATTGCAATCTGAAAAATTATTTAAATGTAAACAAAATATCACATCTCTATAACCACTAAATAATGGACGATACAGGATACGCTTTCAAAACACCCATTTCAAAATTACATCGGCGACAATATTATGTCGATCACGAGATACCGCTTGATGGCAATGAAAGTGTCGATTTGTTTGCATCTTATGAAGAGTACATTTCTAATACGTATCGAAAATCGGCTAAATCGATAATCTTTAGGTTTATCATAAGATTCCATTTAAACTGAGATAAATATTTTTTTTATTCTAGGTCGCTTCGTAAACAGAAAGTTATAAAAAGGAAAATTTGTGCTTCCTTCAATCGAGACAGTAGCTTTGAAAATTCCTTAAATGTTACGGATCGGTCTATTGCTTTTAAAAAGTCGGATGTTAAAAAATGTTTTAAAAAGAAAAATGAAATATTTTCTAATTCAACACCAATAAACACGAAATTTAAAAGTTCTTTAAATTATCTAGTAACACCTATTCCGAAACCTTTTCAACCAATGTATCCAAGAGTTGTTCTAAACAGAACAGAATCTTTTGATCTATTTCGATCCTATGAAATGCAAAAAGGTATCGAGAATACAAGTAAATCGGGAACAGTACAAATGAGCAATCTAAATGATTTGAAACAATGTGATGTAAGTAATAATGATGAATTCGAGAATAAAGAAAATTCAAATGTGATAAAAGGAAATACAATTCAAAGCCAAAGTATTTTGTCCACAATAAGTTTAAGTTCGTATAATGAAAGTATTAATCCTAAAAGCGTATCTAATATTAGTATAAATTCATCAGCAGATGAGATCAAATCAATGAAACAATTAAAGACTGACACCAGGCCTAATGTCCTGGAACTTTTATCTGTAATAGAACAAAACATTAATAATACTGACAATAGTAAATCGATATACCAATTTAGAAAATTAAATAAAACTACACAGTCCATAGAATCGTTGAACGAAAGTAAATCGTTTTTTGGATTTAATACGCTCGATTTACAATCAGATATTTCGAAAAAATCAATTTCAGACGATGATATTGTACGGGTCAATTCATATAATTCAACTTATGATAAACGGTCAAAAGATGTTAGTCGTTGTATAAATTTTAATTCATCTGATCGATCTCGATCTAAACCAAATAATCATAATACAAGAAGCCTTTCAAATTCATCAGAACCGAACCGCCTTCGATTGAGATCTGCAATGAGAACAAGAAGTCAGTCAAAGGACAGAATTTATTCATCAAATTCTAGAAGCTCCGAAATTAATTCATCAGAACCGAATCGACTTCAATCGGAATATGCTTTGATGACAAGTCAGTCAGAGGAAAGCGATTGTTCAACGAATTCTATAAATTGTCCAAACAGATCAGAGATAAATTCATCACGACCGATTCGACTTCAATCGATAACTGCAATGAGAACAAAAAGTCAGTCAAAAGATAGTATTTATTCAACGAATTCTATAAACTATCTTAATAGCTCCGAATTATATAGTCAGTCACAGGGTAGAACTTATTCATCGAATTCATGTAGTTTTCAATTAAGTTCATCCGATTCAGATCGATCATTTATTAACTTTTCAATAATGACGAGAAGTCAAATAAAGAAAAGCAAATATTCGCAAAATCGTTCAAATTGCTCCAAATTAAATTCAGAACCGTATCGTCTTCGATCGAGGTCTGCGATTAGGACAAGAAGTCAATCAAAGGACAGAATTTCTTCATCGAATTCAAATAGCTCCGAAATAAATTCATCAGAACCGATCCGACTTCAATCGGAATATGCTTTGATGACAAGTCAGTCAGAGAAAAGTGATTGTTCAACGAATTCTATAAATTGTTTAAACAGATCAGAAATAAATTCATCAGAACCGAACCGACTTCAATCGATGTGTGCAATAATGACAAAAAATCATAGAACACAGGATAGAACTAATTCCTCGCATTCATGTAGTTCTCAATGCAGTGCATCCGATTCAGATCGATCTCTTCCTAAAACATTTAATAACTTGTCAATAATGACGAGAAGTCAATTAAAGAAAGGCAATTATTCGCAAAATCATTCAAATTTGGCCAATTCATCGAATCAATCTAGAATAACTAAGGGATATGTAATAGCCACAAGAAGTCGGTTAAAAGAAAATTCTTCAAAATTACCCCAAAATCATTCGTCCAGCTCACGCATCGCAATATCTGAAAATGATGAACCACATACCATATTATCATTGGACGAGCACCAGACGTATAATGAAAATATCTTAAATAGATCTTTGAATCAAGCTAATAAATCGATTAATAAATCTAATAATTTTATAACATTGCGAAAAAGAGGAAATGGAAAATGTGTTAAAATTTGCAGAGATATTGATACAATTGAAATATCACATAATGAATCTTCGATTAGTTCAAACTTATCGATTGTTATGCCGCCTGCAATTAAACGAGAATTGAAGTCGGGCAAATGGCGAAAATCCATCTATCTTTGGAAAAGGGAAACTATTGTGCAAAGTTTAGGTAACTGTTTTTTTTTTGTATATATAATTCAGTGGGTCCCTGGAAAAAAATTGTAACGTCCAGAAACTGATTTTACAGAAAATCGATTTTAAGATTAATAAAAGTGTTATAATTTCGTCCATTTGGCTAATATAAAAATGAATTTTACTTAGTATATGTATTGACACTGAGAATTCAAATCTGGTATTAACTCAAAAGTTTTCCAGGAACCCACTGAATTATATTTTCTCGATTTAAATTAAATATAAAATAAAATAATTTATTTTCAATGAAGTAATACGGTTACATCTAATCTTGATAGAAAAAGACAAGATGAAGGTAAACTAGAAAATTCAAAAATGTATGAACCAAACAAAACGTCTTTTACTATAAAAAATATCAATCCTTTTTATAGCAACAATTTTGTTGCTTTGTTTTATTCGTGTGTATACATTTTTGTATCTTTGTTCTCCCTTCATCTTTAAAAAAATCAAGATTATATGAAACGTAAAAAAACAAATTCTCTAGGAACCGTACGAAAATTTTGTTAAAAATTCTGTAAATAATTTCGATTGCAAGTTTTTTTGTTAACAAAATCGTTTTCTTTTTTCTCGTATTATAGAAAATAATACACAACTACATACAAATAGGCGAAAATCGTGCTATAATCGAATGTGTGAGCCAATACTCAATAAGGTAAAACAAATTGTTTACTGTACAATTAAATTGTTAAATTTTCATTTGTTTTAGATTCCATTTTCTCTAGACGAATCGGCTATTTTAATCGAGAATAGCATTGATGAACGCAATCAAACGAATTGTAAGTCTTTTTTTTCATTTTCCTATTTGAAGTAGAAAACAATTAAAGAAAATTTCAGCAACAAACTTCTGTAGAGCTCAAGTATAAACATTACATTTGCAAATACAAAATGTTTGAACTATACAGGAAGTTGCCACTGAAAATTGCTTTCATTATTTTACTAATTATTTTTTGATGTAATTACAAATAATATTTGATCGAGAGTGAAATTTTGTGCTTCTTTTTGAAAACATAAAAAATAATTTTTATCTCAGTATATTTATTAGCATATCCTTTTTGCTGGCTCGTAATTCCTTTTTTATCTGATTCATTAAACTTTGTTGATGAAAAATTATAAAATCAACAAAATCTTATTAAGAAAACAACAAAAACCAATTAAAATTTTATATTCTTAAAAAAATATCATGTTATAATTAATAATAATTTTATTTCAATTTATATATGCTCAAAATATTTCAACCTCTTTTTAAATTAAATAGTTTTCCAGCTTAACATTTTTTTTTCAACACAACGCAAACAATTCGTATTATCGATTTGTTAAGTTTACAACAAAAAGAGGCACAAAATTGCACCCCAGATCTATAATATGAAAATTTTATATTATTTGTTAGAATTGGATAAGTCAATTTTAACGAAAAATATACGTGTTCTAGCTACTAGACAATATGGGAAATAATGTAAATATTTTAAAGGTTTATTTGAGTTAAAAATAATTTGACATGTTGGATGAAATGCTGCAAAGTAAATGTATAAATAAATTGGAATATTGTTTGATCAGACTTTAAGGAAAATCTAATATATATAATTAGATATATAATATAAGATTATGATAACTTGCCCGAAAAATATGTGTGTCCTAGCTACTAGACAATATGGGAAATATTGCAAATAGATTTTATAGTAAGAAGTTTAGAATAGTTTATTAGATTAGATGCTGCAAAAAAAAATCAATAACGACAGATATCTGAATAGGTGTAGGCATCTTTAAAAAGTAACTGCAATGTAAAAGAAGTTACCTATCTTCAAGACAAAAGTTAATTATTTTTTAATAATGTGTTATTTGCGCAGATAATTATATCTGAATACTTAGTTTTTTCCTGCACAAATATATTTAAAGAAAGAAACTTTTCTATCGCATAAGATACAAAAAGTGTAATAACATATTATTACAATATTCTACCTTTAACGCAATTTCTGTTGTGTATTTGTAAGATCTATAAGTTTGTGTTGGCTTATTATTTCTTTTAAGAAGCGGTTCGCTTAACTTTATACGTTTTATTAGTATATAATTTCTCGTTTTTATTTTGTATTCGTTATGAAATATAATATAACGGAAGAAAATGAATATTATAAATTTTACATTTTGTATCCTATACAAACATGCAATGAAGACAACAAATATACCTGTGTATAATCCAAAAATTTGAGGTCAATTTTTGCAAGAGAGCATATTATACTAGGTATAGTTAGCACCATACCTCTAGTATCCAACATTATAATATGGGTTTTATTTGTTCCTATATAATTTTTTTTTTTGAAAGTGAATGCTTGCTTGATGTATTCTAAGAAATTGTATAAGGTTCGCAGGTATAATATAATACCTACATCTAATTAGTTGTGTATCTCTCTCATAAACCTGATTTTCAGTATAATATACAGCAACAAACCATCATTTGCTTATACACTTCTCGAGCAGCATTTTTTTCGCTTTTTGTTTTTATATACAATTTTCTGAGGAAAAAACAACCAAGCAAATTTACATATTACTGCTTTATTATATACACGTTATTGTTATAATATTGTAAAAATATTACTTTTCTTACAACAGAAAAAATAAGTTCATTTTTATTATTAACGGTTTTTTTGAAGCAATAATATAATTGCGGAATTATATAGGCAGTTAAAAACTTCTTAATGTTCTGTATATTTTTCCTAATCTCTTATTTGTTTTACAAAAATAAGTTGAATAACTAAAAAAAATTGTCTATATAATTGGGAATAATTAATTACTTTTGCCATCAATTATTGAATAAAATAAAAAAATATAGCGTCCAGGACAGATCCTTGAAAAGCATTTATAGAATGTTTCAGATACAGTTATATGAAACTTTGGTTTTATTTTTCTTCATCATCATCATCGTTCTATCTAATACCATGGTTTTCATTGACGACTATATCGAAGGTGGAGTTTTGTCAGCAACTCGCATTAGCCATATTTTTTGGTGATCAGCGAGGCGGGTTTTACTGTATATGAGGAACCCTATCAGTTAGTATCATATAGGCGGACAACGGCTTTAGGTGACTTCCGGGCCACTGCAATCGCTTTTTAATAAACACCTGCGAAAGAAA
>JANSTW010127219.1:0-16616 GCA_027564275.1 Diadocidia ferruginosa | reverse complement strand
CTTGATACTTGTGGTTTAACAAAACCTATCGGTTCTGGAAAGAGAGAGAGAGAGAGATTTTGTAGTTGAATTGTTAGTAAAATAATATTGCGTAAATAGGGTACCCTTAACTGATATGTAAAATTGACACAGTTCCAATTATTAAAATGTAATTTACGCCGGCTTAGTAGAGTTCGATCTTCATTTACGTCTCTCAATGAGAGTATAGCCCAACCCAAAGGGTGAAAAAATATGGGATGACAATATAGCGAACCTGCCAATGTATGGGAGCGTCGTTATGCTGTATTGACGAGGGAAAATTACTGAGTTAAAAATCGGCTTTAGTTGCCAGGGGCTATATGTTTGGCTCCCAGAGAGGTTGAAAATCCCAAGGACTATAGTTGTTTATATTTTAAAGACATCTCATTTGATATCAAAGAAACCTCATAAATAGTAATATTTCGTTGCGCTCCATACAAACTTTAAACCTCTTTGGTGGGCAAACCTATAGAGTCTCCTGGCAACTGAAGCCGGTTTTAAAGGTCTGCTATATATGTATACCTAAATACTGGAACTGGATACGCTTGTCCTGGACAAATGCCGACGAATGTCCCGCCAAATTCTACATCTCTGATTTCAATATTTTTACTAAATATTTTCGGTTTTACAAATCCAATTGGTTCTATAATATGCAGTAATTTCAGATACGGTTAATCAAATTTATTTATATATGGCAGATAGTTAACCCTTGATTGCGTGAATGATAAGGCACATAATTAAAAAAGGGAAAACTACAATTTAGAAATTAATTTAATGTATTTAATTTAACCCTTTCGCACACGTGAAATAATTCTACATATACAAACAATATTTTTTCTCTGATTATTGTATGTAAGGTGGCTCTCACAATCACATTTTGAGTTTTCGGTTAACATCATAGTACACTCTTCTGTCAAACTAAAAAAATTGATTGGGCGAGCTCAAATGCAATTGAATATAATAGATATTTTGGAAACTGAAAAGTGAAAAAAGAACTGATATGCAACAAATTTTTCTTTGAAAGGACGAACTGAAAATGACAAAATTGATAAAATATTGCGTACTTATATATACCTGAAACTAGGCACGGGAAAGGATTGCCCGAGACAAAGCAATGAAATGTTATAGCTTTTTGGACTGTTACATTCTTGCAATCTGCCACCGGATATTTTTGGTGCAACACTACCAACTGGCTCTATTTAAAAAAAAATACGAGTTTCGTAAAAAAATCGATAATCCTATGTGTTGCGAGAAAAAGGCAAAACTAATGCTGAAATATGTACTATAACGGCCCAAATGAATTCATTCATCAATGAGAAGAGAGTATTAACCCAATATGAACAAATTAACTTAAAAAATATAGGCTTCGTAGGCGGCATCCCGACAGAATACAATACATATTTTTTTAAAAATGAGAGGGGCCTAATGTTTGTATGAAAAATATCGAAATATAAACATTTATAGGGGTTGTGTAAAGTCAAACTTAAGGTCTTGACAATGGCTGCAATTTTAGTTCGAAGGGTTTTAGTGTATTGTTCTCCCTGAAGACATCCCTTAACCCCTTCTGGGGGCTAAAGGAAGAATGATAGACAAAAACCCTTAATGCTAAAATTGCAGACCTTGTCAACACTTATATAACTCAACCCCCATAAATATTTATATTTTTTATACAAATGATAAGCCTCTCCGATTTCTAAAAGGGGTGCCTCTCCTTAAGTTTGCAATCCAAAAATAAACTTTAAACCCATCTCCCTCCGAAAGTGGGCCAAGCGCTGTAAACAGTAGTTACACAAATTTGATTTATAAAATAAAGAATTTGTTGGGCGAAGGGTACCCCGTCAAAGTATGTAATTGGCTATAATTTTTACTATTGAAATTATAATAAATTTAAAAAGCTTTTTTTCCGTGATATAGAAAGCCCCAATTGTTGTGTTTACCTAAAAACTGGCACAGGATATCCTTGTGCTTGACACAATAGACCAAAACTTTGATGTATTGCATGTTTAAAGGTAATACTTTCGGCATTAGATGCTAACGATGGTGCCTTAGATCCAATTGGCTCTGCGTACAAAAGTTACTTACGATTTATTACAAAACTAACCTTATAAGTGGAACAGGAAAAGCCTGTGCCTGACACAAAAGACCAAAATTTTGATTAATATTTCGTATGTATGTCGAACTTTTAGCATCTGTCGAAAATGTTGGAGCTTTTGATCCGACCGGTTCTAGTGCAATAAAAAACAAAAATTGATTACAAACCTTATGATTGGCACGGGAAATGCCTGCGCTTGACACAAAAGACCAAAACTATGACCGGCAATTTTTTCAAATGTAATTGTTTTATATTCTGTCGAAAATGTAGGAGCTTTCGAGCCAACTGGTTCTATATCATTTAAAAACAATATTTTTTTACAAACCTAATTAATGGAACGGGAAACGCCTGCGCCTGACACAAAAGACCAAAACTATGACCGGCTAACTTTTCAAATGTAAAACTTTTCGATTCGGTAGAAAATGTTGGAGCTTTCGAGCCAACTGGTTCTTAATTTCGGAAATAAAATTTTTCTTATTAAAAACTAACCTTATTAATGGGACAGGGTACGCTTGTGCTTGACACAAAAGACCAAAACTTTGATTAACATGCTTTTGAAATGTCGAACTCTTAAGTTCGGTTGAAAATGTCGGAGCTTTTGCACTAACAGGTTCTGGGAAATTTATTATATTAGTTCAAAAGCGATTTATATGCGGAAAGAGTAACCCATGTTGCGAAAAAGGACATACCTAATCAATGGAACGGGAAATGCTTGTGCTTGACATAATAAGGCAAAACTGCTATCGGATGATTTACGCAAAACGTTGCCAATAAACTCGGTAGAAAATGTTGGTGCACGAGAACCAACAGGTTCTGTATAGGAAAAAAAATACTTGTTAGAAATACCTTATCAATGGAACTGGATAAGCCTGTGCTTGACACAAAAGACCAAAACTTTCGTTAATTTTACGTTTGAATGTAAAGCTTGTATAGTCGGACGAAAATGTTGGAGCTTTTGATCCAACAGGTTCTACAAAAAAATATATATATTTGCTAAAAATACCTAATTATTGGAACCGGAAATGCCTGTGCCTGACATAAAAGACCAAAATTTTCGTTTATTTTTCGTTTAAATGTAAAACTGGACGAATCGGATGTAAAGGTGGGAGCTTTTGCACCAACAGGTTCTGTTGAGAAATAAAAAAAAAATCAACTAAAAACTGACCTTATCAGTGGAACTGGGTACGCCTGTGCTTGACAAAGAAGGCCAAAACTATGATTTACTGATCGAGTGTACGAAAATACATTTGAATCAGTCGAAAATGTTGGTGATTTTGATCCAACTGGTTCTGAATTAGTGCGAATGTAAAAAATGATTTTAAAATCTTTAATTTCTGATTTTTTGAATGAATGTTGGGATTTGGTTCGTTTTAAATGGATATAGGAATTTGAATATTTGTCATTAAAAGAGTTCGATCTGGATTTTGTCAACTGAGTCATGATCTTTCATTCGTAAATTTTAATAATTAAAGCGATTTCTGTGGTTCCGCCTATGATAGAGTCTCTTATATAATGTAAAAATGTAAAAAATAAATATGATCAGAAATCTCACCAGAGATGCTGACAACACTCTTTTATTAATGAAACCCATTATATCAGATGGAAAAAAAGTTAAATGTTCCTTTACCATATTTACTCCATCGTATTGGAGTAAAGGACGCAATGATAACGAAAACTACAAATTTACCTAATTAGTGGCACCGGAAAGGCTTGTGCTTGACACAAGAGGGCAAAATTATCATGGATTTTTTGAACAAATGATGAGATCTTGGATGAAGTTGAAAATGTTGGTGGTTTTGCTCCAACCGGTTCTATATTATTGAAATACAAAATTTTAGATTTTTTCAAGACAATATTTCCTGAATGTTGGTCTTATAACGTACAACCGTTTTTTCGAAATTTTTAAATTTACCCTTCAATGTCTTAAAATCGTTCATAGAACAGTTTTACTAAAACTCTGAATTTACCTAATTAATGGTACCGGAAAGGCTTGAGCTTGACACAAGAGGGCAAAATTATCATTAATCTGCTGCACAAATGTAAAGCTTTTTGAAACACTTGAAAATGTTGGAGCTTTTGCACCGACGGGTTCTACAAGAAATAAACGAAATATGTTGAAATATAATTTATTTTAATCCTGAATGTTTGGACATATAGGGAACAATTGCTTTAAAAACATTTATCAAACAATTGTGAACCTGCGAACAATTTTTTTTTCGAAATGTCTATAAATTGAAAAAAGTTTTTTGTGACCGCTATACCTTATTAATGGTACAGGAAACGCTTGAGCCTGACAAAGAAGTGCAAAATTATCCAATGTTTTTTGCTCAAACGATGAACTTTTCAGGGCACTTGAAAATGTCGGAGCTTTTGTACCGACTGGTTCTAAAATGTTTAATATGGGTATTTAATTATTGAGTGAAAACACATCATACGCCTGAATGTTGGAGTATAGAGTTTTATCGCCAAAAAACAACCCAAATTTACCTTATTAATGGAACAGGAAACGCTTGAGCTTGACACAGTAACGCAAAACTATCAAATGTTTTTTGAACAATTGTGAAACTTTTGAATGCACTTGAAAATGTTGGAGCTTTAGCGCCGACTGGTTCTAAAATATTATTAGAGATTTGTTTTAAAAAGCAATACGCATTTTCTGAATATTGTGATTTGGGCATCCCCGTTTATGTTGACGTCGAGGCAGATTATTAGAAAAATATATCAAAACCGAAAAAAATATTTTATCGAAATTGATGCCGAATCAAAGTTTCAAAAATTGCCTGACAATACTAATCGGAGACTTTATGAAAATAATAGAAAAATAGAAAAGCTTAATAAACTATACCTTATCAAAGGAACCGGAAAAGCCTGAGCTTGACACAACAGATCAAAGCTTGTATGTTCTGATCTCACGAAAATACTACCCTTTGAATCGGTGGAAAAAGTTGGTGCTTTTGCTCCAACGGGTTCTATACGGAATACATATGAAAATTAGGCAATTTTTTTATCTTAAAACTCAATATATAAACCCGAATGTTGGAATTGTAGGAAGAAGATTCAATAATTTACCTAGAAATCGGGACAGGATATGCTTGAGCTTGACATAACAGTGCTAAAATTGAACCTTCATTCCATTTTATTGTAAATCGAGACGCGTCTGTTGAGAAAGCTGGTGCTTTATGGCCAACAGGTTCTAAATATATTTATAGTGAGACAGTATTTTTAATGATTAGAAAAATATTTTTATGTTGGGATAGGACTTTTCTATAAGTTTCGTTATAATTCCTCCATATAAGATAAGAATTAGTTGTTACTTGCATAATTTTAAGGTAAGCTAGGATCTGAGAAGGATGGGGGTAATTACCAGAGACGTGCGGTGGATACTATATATCAAGTAAAGCTTTATGATTGCTTTAATCCATAGTAAAGGTCTTCTCATTACATTTGGCGATAACCTGGGACACAATTCATATTATAGTAAAGGTCCCATCATTACACCATGTGTACTGATTCACACTTTGCTAGAATGACATATTCAGCATGGAACAGTAGTTAGTTTCACGGCTTTCTGTTCAAGAGGATGTGAGTTTGAGACTCTGGACGAGAATTTTTGGGCTATAACCTTTCATTCGCAGGTGTTTATTAAAAATGGATTGCAGTATTTCAGAAGTTATTTAAAGCCGTTGGTACGCCGATATGATGTCAACAGATATAGGATTCCTCATATATTGTAAAAGAGGAATTACCTTGAAATCGGTACCGGATAAGCTTGAGCTTGGCACAACAGTGCTAATGTCGAACTTTGATTCCACTTCAGGGTATAACGAGACGCATCACCGCTTGTGAATGATGGTGCCTTAAACCCCACAGGTTCTGAAGTTTTTTAATAATTAATTAATTTATTAAAAATATTATTCTATGTTGGAATAGGGATAGTTACCTATATATACGCAAAAAAGACCTAAATAATTTAAATTCATTTACCTAATAATAGGAACTGGAAATGCTTGCGCTTGGCATGTCAATGCTACGTTCAAATGTTGTAAGGTACGAAGTGACAATGTAACAGCATCAAATGTAAATGATGGAGCCTTAGATCCCACTGGTTCTATTTTAAATAAATTATAACATAAATTAAATGAATGAGCTGTTAAGTGATGATGTTGGGATAAAGATATTCTGAATTGGTGATAAAGGAATCGTATATAGAAAGATGAGTTAAATTGTATTATGCCCCACATTTACAATAAAGTTTGATAACCCTAAAATATCATACTTATCACGTAACGACGACCTTGTTTCAAACTGCACTTTCATTACCATCATGTCTCTGTTGGCATATAAAAAAGAAACAAGGCCATTCATGCGCAGGCATTTTACAAGTAGGAAAAACAATTTTCTTTTAGGTTAAAAAAAGAGTATAGACAAATTTTCCTTTCATTGAAAACTTTCCAAAATAAAAATCATCTGTGATATCAATTGATCAACAAGTTGAATAGGTCATTGCTCGCGCATGCGAAATAACAATTTCCTTTTACAATTTTACGACTGTTTATGTTTACATTTTCATATCAGCTGTTTGTTTGCCTTCTTCACCATTCCACAATCACACACACCACAGAATTTCGCTACATGCGCAATAGAAAAACACGTGTTCGAAGTTCAGAGAGAGGAGAGAGACCAAAAAACCATGTGCTGCGCGTAAAGAATACAAAATAATATCCACCACAATAATGCCCACAAAAAACTTTTTGGATTTTAATATTTTTCGTACAAGTGGTTGGTGGTGTTAATCATAATTTGGATATTTTCGCTCTCGTTGTCATGGAAACGAACGAGCAACACGTGTGTGCGGCGAGACTGTGAGAGATGGGAGAAAAGTGAAGTGAAAGAGAATATTGAAAGAGCCGCAGAAAACATGTGTTGTAAAGTGATTTTCATTGTTATGTTTTGAGTTTTCCCTTTCATTCATCATCATCGCACACGGTTCATTGTCGATTGTATATTATATTTTTAGCAGAGTTGTAAAATTCTATTTTTACTACACGTAATTTATTTGGTCATTCGTGTGTGTGTAAAAATATAATATAGCGTAGTTTTTGTGTTTATTTTGCTATAACATTTTATTCATCAGTATTTTTATGATTAATGATTGATATAATGACGACGAATATAATATGAAATGAGGGATAACGAAAGTTATTTGAATAATAAAACGGAAATGAAAAACCAAACAAACTTCAATTACAAAGTATTGAAGTTCTTTTGAATGCAAAAATAATTCATTGGAAGGATAAACAATATTTGGAATGTATAGAGAAATTGGTAGGAGGATGTTTATACAGCTTTATCGAAATAAGTAAGCCTTACGTAAATAATTTAGTGTTTCAGAACCAAGACCAAAGACGAGTTAAAACCCGATTTATACTAGGATTACGCATTACAAATAAAAACTAACCGAAAAACAGGCACCGGAAATGATTGTGCTGGACACAGAATTGTCAAATCATTATTAAGTCTTCGTTCGATTTTAGAGTACTTATGATCGATTGGTATGGTTGGACTTTTTGCACCAACTGGTTCTATATTATAGAAATATATTTCGAAAATTATTTATAAATCTAAAAAAACGATTTTTATTCACCTGAATGAAGGAACAGGATAGGCTTGTGCTGGACAGAAAATCGCTACCGAATAATTAAGTTGACGTTCGATCCACGTTTTTTTATGGTCAGCTGACAATGTCGGACCCTTTGCACTGACTGGTTCTAAATTTTAAAGAGTTTTTTTTCAACTTATACGATTTTTTTTAAAAATAATTATGCTTATGTTGGGATAAAGTATACTATCCACAGATCAAATGAAGATCCTTGAAAAACTAATTGAAGCAATGATAAGAGACGTCAGAGATCTTAGCGCGCACACACGTCTTAGTCAGCTTATAACACAATATATAAACAAAAGATTTTGTCAAAAAACACAAAAAGTATTTGTATACCGTGTAATCAGAAAAGTTTAGAGGTCCGCGGCCAAGCCGTATCAAAGGAAGTCGCGAACCAGCAGGTAACAACATTGGCAAACTGCATCATAGTCCAGATTCCTGGGCTCACCCCCACAATGCCATAACAAGGGTTGAGCTCACTTGCAGACCTGATGGTCGAGAGAAAGCAATTGGCAAGTAAAGGACAATATGCCGTAGGAATACAGACTGTCAAGTATATTAACCTAAAATTTGGTGCTGGAAATCCTTGTGCCGGACATAATAGGGTTAAGGAGTTTCCACGTCGTCGCTCTATGCCCGACCATTTTACATCACTCGATAATGTCGGAGATTTTGCTCCCACCGGTTCTAAATACAAAAGGAATATTATACATCAATTATGTATATAAGACTGAATGTTTGGGATCAAAAGTATCCTGGACGTATCTTACCGAAAATTTGGCGCAGGAAAACCCTGGGCTGGGCAAAGCAGAGATATATCTTTGGCTCGTCGAGCGTATATAGGTTTACGGATTAAATCTGGCATTCGCGGTGCTGTACTGGATACCGGTTCTATAAATAATTTGAATTTATTTAATTGGTCTGATATTTATCATCTTAAATATTGGGATAGGACCGTGAGATAGGACTAAGCTGTTTAATGTTTACTACGATAATTGAAGATAGAAATAAAAATAAACAAAACTGTTGCATCTGACATTTAGGATTAACATTTTCTGTTTGTTATCAGTAAAAAAATACACACCGAAAAAACGGAGCTGGATATCCTTGAGCCGGGCATAATAATGAGATTGATATATTGATGGGCATATTATATGGTTTTGTCATAATTGATGGAATTCGTGGAGCTGTACTGGATACCGGTTCTAAAGAATTGTAATTTATTTATTTTTCATTATATTTAGTGAAAATCCTGAATATTGAGATACGACACGCTGTTTAATATATACGAATATATTGAAGGCCGGAAAATACTAACCGAAAAAATGGAGCTGGATATCCTTGAGCCGGACATAATAACGATACCGATATATTGACGGGCATATTAAATGGTCTGGTCATAATAGAAGAAATTCGTGGAGCTGTACTAGATACCGGTTCTATATTATATAAAAAAGTGAAAGCGTTAAAATTTGCCGTAAATTTAGCAGGCAAAGAGTACAGTGTTACGTGATCGCAGGACTTTAACAGCAGTTATAGCGATTTGACTCTAAGAAATTTTCAACTGATTGAATTCTGCTAAAATTCTTTTATTATAAGTGATATAAAATGAAGGTTTGTAGAGAAGACCCGGAGATAAAAACAACTTATCTGGAGAGTTTTATCTATCTTCACTGATAACAGGTTATCCTAGAAATAGTGCAACTCTTGTCGGTATAGGAGTAAAGACACTTTTTTTGAATGGTTCTGGCGTAAGCTAGAACCACAGGCTCAGGCGAAAGCTAGAACCTATAATATTACAAAAATATTCACTTTTCGTTGCCCGAATAGCCTGTTCCCATAAAACCATGTAATCAGATAGAAAAAAGGGTAACATGGTCCATATGATCACTCATTTTGGATTAAAGGACGATGATAATAATGATTATCTTGGTGGTTCTGAGTAAAGTCTTTATCGAGATCTTTAAACATTCAAAGGCCATGCACAATTCTTACCTAAAATTTGGCACAGGAAACGACTGGGCCGGACATAAAAGTGTGACGCTATGCTTTTGCTTAACATCAATTGTTCGACTTTTATCGCCGGACGTTAGCTTTGGCATCACACTACCAACAGGTTCTAAGTTTTAGAATATACAAATTGTCAGAAAATCATAAAACTTATAGACGCTGAATGTTGGAAAGAAGTATATCTGCGTGTATTGTATAGGGATCGCTTACCGAAAAAAAGGAACCGGATACGATTGGGCTGGACAAAGAAGTGTTACATTTCTATGTAGCGACGACCTTACAATATTTAATTCATCAGCAGCATTAAATTTTGGACTAACACTTCCGACTGGTTCTATAATAAATATACACGGATTTAGTAAAAGAAGTAACGTAGCCTGAATGTTAGGATTATAGGAACGGAAGCAGTATGTCTTCTCACCTAAATATTGGTACAGGGTACGATTGAGCGGGACAACCAAGACTGATACTTTGATGCAGATAGGCACGAGCATTGGTTAGTTCATCAGCTACACTAACTTTTGGCGCTACACTTCCAAGTGGTTCTAAATTTTCCCAATTAAATATTGTTTAAATATTTTTAACATTAAAAAATACGAATGCTGGGATAGAGATTTACAGATTGAATTAAGACTTTTCTCAATATACCTATAAAATGGAACAGGAAAGGATTGAGCCGGACATAGAATGCTTGTTGTTTTCTTAGCCGGCATTGTGATAACATCGAATTTAGCTCCAGAATTAACCTTAGGTGCAACACTGCCAACTGGTTCTGATGATAAAATAAAAATCATTTAACAAAGATACTCACTGAAAGAAGCCTTGATGTTGGGATTATAGGGTTATGCGTATCAATGAATTGAAGAAAAATTACATTAGATTATCAGATAGAAAAAATGGAGAAGTGGTCCTTATGCTAGCTTTGGAATAAATAAGGAGACGATGATGATGACCGTAGAATAAATTTACCTAAACGAAGGCATTGGATATGCCTGAGCTGGACAAAGAAGATTTAACGTATGACCAAATTTGATTGTGTACATTTGTAATTTGTCCACGATATTTACGCGCGGTGCCACACTTCCTACGGGTTCTATAAATTTTTGGTCGAAAAATTATAAATTCAATTTTGATATAAAAATTATTACTCCGAAATATTGGGTTAAATTATAATCTACAAATTATTACTCCGAAATATTGGGATAGTCTTGCGTAAAACAATACAAAAACTTATATACCTAAAAGCGGGCATCGGAAAGGCTTGAGCCGGACAAAGAATGTCAGTGTTTTGACCACTTTTTACGATAGCAACTTTAACTTTATCACCAATATTAACTCGTGGTGCCACACTACCAACAGGTTCTGAAAGGTTTACAAATAAATTAAAAAATTTCACGAGATTCTGTATTTGGGATAGAGTAGCTGAAGCTGCGAGTTTCGAAAATTGCAAATTTTAATTGACGAAAAGGTTCTTACCGAAAAATTGGAACCGGATATGATTGGGCAGGACAAAAAATATTCAATGAACTGTTGCTCTTCGAGCGTAAAGCTTTCAACTCCTCGCCAGACGTTATCTTCGGACTAACACTACCAACCGGTTCTGGAATTTAAAATTTGTGTTGGTAAATGGAAATAAAAATCGTAGGAATGTTGGGAACAGGTTCTGCCTTTACTAAATATATAAATTGAGAAACTTTACCTAAACACAGGTACCGGATACGATTGTGCCGGACAGAAGATATTTAATGAACTGTTCATTTTTGAACGCATCACCTTAAACTCTTCACCAGATGTTATTCTTGGACTAACACTACCGACAGGTTCTGGAATTTATTTAGAGAATTAGGATATTTAATCAAAATGTAGAATGTTGGGATTGGAAACCACAATTGAAAATATGTTACCTAAAAATCGGCACCGGATACGATTGAGCCGGACAAAATAGGTTCAAAGAACTGTTCATTTTGTAGCGTAAAACTTTAAAGTCTTCACCCATCGTTATTCTGGGGCCAACACTACCAACAGGTTCTGTAATAAATGAAAGTACCGCACGTTGATGTAAATAGGTAATATATAACCAAGAATGTTGGGATGGGAATTATTTTTATAGAAAAGGTTCAAAGAAATTACCTAAAAAATGGTACCGGATACGATTGAGCCGGACAAAATAGGTTAAACGAACTATTCATTTGAAAGTCTAGCACTTTAAAATGTTCACCAAATGTTATTTTCGGAGCAACACTGCCAACTGGTTCTGCATAATAAAAATATAAGAGAATGAGAATTTTGGATTTATATTTAACAAATGCGAGAATGTTGGGATCGTAAGCAGTGCTTTTTACGAGCGGGAAAACCACTTGCGAAAATCATGGGACAAGGGTGCGGAAATAATTTCGGAAATTACGAGTATCATTTTGGAAATAAGAAATCTTGTCGGATAATATCTTGTTTACCGGCACAGCAGAATTGAGACCCCTCTTACGTAAGGGGATAAAAGAGTAAATTTTTTTTTCGGGAGTAAAGGAGAAAAACGCCTTTTTCGGAGGTATAGGGGATTAAAGTTTGTATGCAAAAGTTTTAGATGAACTGCAGTATAGCGAATATGATCCAAATTGGACCCCACCCTTTCTATACTGTAAAGGGTCATCCTTCGACCAAAAAATTATGCTAGACTTTTGAGGAAAACCCCCTCTTTCGGCAGCGGGGAGGCATTTAATCGCCTCCTCTTTATAGGGAAGGCGCTTCCCCAAGTCCAAAGCAAAACAAGTTTCTAATGTGTTTGGCTAAACTTTAGCCAAAGTCAATAGAAACTTGTTTTGCTCTGGACTTGGGGAAACGTCTAGTGATTTACCAGTGTTAAGGCACATAAGAAAACAAATTCTTTTTTTATATCTCTCTGTTTCTCTATCTGCAAAAATTATCCGGTAACTCCCATTGAAAATTACCAAAAATTGTTTAAAAAAACTAAGTTTCTTCTCACTATGTATAACTGTGGTAACACATTTTCTAAAATTACCTAAAAAATGGCACTGGATACGATTGAGCGGGACAGAGAAGTGTAAAATTTGATTTATTTTTCGTACGAACAGTTCTAGACTCATCACCAGACGTTAGCCTGGGGCCAACACTGCCAACTGGTTCTAAGTAAATTAAATGATGCAAAGATAAATGTTTGGAAAATTTTGAATTTTACTATATTTTACCGTTATGTGGGATAGGAATGTCCACATTAAAGAAAATTAAAAAAAAATGCTTTAAATGATAAAAACTATAACTAACCGATAAATAGCTACAGGATAAGCTTGTGCTGGACATAATAATGTGACGCTAAGATTTTGTGTGGCCACAAATCCAGTTAGCGTTTGTGATGATGAAAATTTTGGCGATACCCAGCCCACAGGTTCTATATATGTAAAATAAAATGTTTTAAATATTTGTTTCCCCAAGTCTTATATATAGATTTCGCTTATAACATTGAGTTAAGTTATTCAAAAAATCAAATAATTACTTCAAAACTTAACTTACCTGCCGCATACATAATGAGAAAAATATGCTCAACCTTTTTTCGGATATTAATGGGAATTACGGAAAGGATTTTTTTTACATAGTCTTGCTTATAAATTTTTCTTTTCAAAATTCGCGATCAAAAATTTAAAATTTAATTTTATATATTTAGAAAAAAAAATTGCTAAAAAACACGAGCAATTTATAATAATAATCAAATTAATTATTCATAATTAAGATTGTTCAAAATTTTGGAATTTTGTGCCTTTTTCACGCAACAGGGTACCCTATCCCAACATTCAGGCATAATATATTAAAAAAATAAATAATGTCTGACAACAATTTTTTGAATTACACTTTAATTTTTTTTTAAGAATTTTTTGAATATATTTTTTGAAAATAATTTAAATTTCTAAAAAAATTAATCTTACTATTTTTAGACAAAGATTTTGATTTGAGTTTTTTTAATTGTAACACAAAGTTTATAATTCGCTAGCACAATACGGAAATGTTTTTTGAATATATTTAATTTTAAATTAATTAAAAAAAATTGATTTAAAAATATGTATGTTTTTAAAAATTAAATTTATTTTAATAATTTAAAAAAAAAAAATTGGTTTACAAGACAATTTGATAAAATTAAGAAAACAAATTAACACATTTCTTATAATTCGCTAGCACAATAGGTATGTAATTTTTATTTATTATTATTAAATTTTTATTAAAAAATATTATTTTAATATTTCATTTAAAATAATTTTAAAACCAGTTTTATAAAAATAAAAAAAAAATCCTTTATTATTCGCTAGACCAATACTTTTATTATTTTTATAATATAAATTTTCTTAAAAATTAGGATTTCAAAATATTGTTGTTGTACATTAAACTTAAAAACTAAGAAAAAACACAATACTTTTTAATTCGAAAGTCGAAAAAAAAAATGTTCTTAGCATGCATTACGTTAATCTTGTATTATTTTAAGTCAAGAAAAAAGAAAACAAATACAAAAATGTATTTATTTTCCAAATTGCCATGCATTACGTTAATTTTTTCAATTATTATCTGTTCGAGAAAATGATTGTTTTATCGTCATCATTTAAGTGAATATTTTTAAATAAACAGTTTGTAAGTGTCACATTTCATTAGAACTAATTTACCGCATACAATATGAACCTTCTTCAAATATATTATGTGGTATACGTATAGTATAGGCACTTAAGCGCATATAGAATCAACAAAACATTTTCTTTAAGTATTTATTTCACGCTATTATATAATATCTGTTTTATGAAAGGTCTTAACTATAATATGGAACTGGGCTCACCGATATTTCTCCGAAAAAGTAAATTCCCCGAAAAAAAATTGGTTCTGCTTAGGTTAGAATAATTTTTTTTTTAATTCTCGTTTAATAGAACGTAAAAATATTTTGCTTAATTTAAAAAAATTAAAAAAAATAAATTAAAAATTAAAAAAAATTTAAAATATTTCAAAATTTTAAACTTTTATTAAAACTTTAAATTATTATTTTTTTACATTTTTAAAATATTATTTGGCAGAGGCAATTTTTTCGGGGAATTCTCGTTTCGGCGAATTGTCGTTTCGGAGATTTTTCTTTTCAGCGAATTGTTCATTCGGAAAACTGTCGTTTCGGGGAATTGTCGGTACACCAGCTATTGAACTATATTTACATGTGGAATAGAAATGTTTATATACAAAGTATACAATGTTATTATTATCATATAAACGTAATGTAAAAGGTATACAACAACTATAATCGGTTCAAAGATGCGATAATTGTATAAATAAATATACAAATAGAAAAGTTATTATAAGCCGCTTATAATTATTATTATTACTATATTATATGGAAAAATATATGATTTAATGCCGGCCGACAAAAAAAAAACTGTGTCGGGAAATATATTACCGTTTACATAAATATATTGTCATATTACACTTAATTTAGTCATATGGAAAATTATGCTAATAACAATTGATTGACCCACATATTATTTTCAAAAGGTTCATAATATAAATTGGATTGATGCAACAAGTGCAAAAATTTAATATGATAATGGGACAATTTTACGACAAATTGTCTAAACTACCCACAAATTTTGATTATCATGATTTGAGCGATACTTTTTTTAGATTTGATCTATTTGTACCGCAGGCTTAAAAAAAAAAACAGATATTCGATGATTGATCAAATACATTTTGATCGAATCAAAATCTGATCGAATCAAAATCTGAACGAATCAAAATTCAGATAGAATAACAAAAATGATATTGATCGAATCAAAAAAATATTATTTGATCGAATCAAAAGTTGATTGAATCAAAAACGGATGAAATCAAAATCTGATCGAATTAAAATGTGATTAAGTAAAAAAAAATATTTTGATCGATTCAAAATCTGAACCACAGAAAATACATACCTATATATTTTCTGTGTCTGATGAACGAATAAAAATTCAGATCGAATAAAAAAAGTTGATTTTGATCGAATCAAAATTCTGATGGAATCAAAAAATATTATGTTGGTCGAATCAAAATCGGATGAAATCAAAATCTGATCGAATCAAAAACTAAATTTATTTTAAACGAATCAAAATTTGATCGAATAAAAAAACTTGATTTTGAATCAATCAAAATTCTGATCGAATCAAAACAAAATTGATTTTGATCGAATCAAAATCTGATGAAAACAAAATCTGATTAAATAAAAAAAAATTGATTTTAATCGAATTCAAATTGAGCGAATCAAAATGCCTATTTGCGATCGAATCGAAATGCTAATTTGATCGAATCAAAATGCTGATTTGATAGATAATATTTTTTATGTGAATTTTGAGCCATCAGAAATCAGAAATCAGAAATATTACATTGCATATAAATGCTGATTTGAACGATAATATTTTTTATGTAAATTTTGAGCCATCAGAAATATCACATTGCATACATGTGATATGACAAAAAAAAAACACATGACAAATGACACATGACCAATATTTAGGAAAAATGCTAGAAAAAGGGTAATTTGTTATATTATTAGTCTCGAAAAAGCTTTTTTTCTTTTACTATTCGTCTCTTCTAGTGATCCATAATGATATCGGAAATTGATTCATATGCATCCTTAAATATTTTTTAAATTTTTAGAATTTGCATATTTATTTTAGATGTCATTTTGATCTTCAGGCTCTGATTAAATTGTCATGTGCATTGTGCAATATGACGTTTTTGTCATCTGACATCTGATTTCTGATTTCTGATTTCTGATTTCTGATTTCTGATTTCTGATTTCTGATTTCTGATTTCTGATTTCTGATT